>PVKS010003975.1:0-98011 GCA_004027875.1 Aplodontia rufa
TTTCAAATTATTTTCCAAGAAAACTAGACCCCCATACTTTGAGGAAAAGGTTTTGTGTTTATAAATCCACAGTATTTTGAATTTATGTATATAAATCAAAGATATGTTTAAGTCAGGCGACTGAGGGTATATTTAAAGAGCTCATGAAAAAGTCAATTGATCAATGAATACTGACACATATTTCAAAATAGTTACATGTAAAGATCAACCTTTATTCCCAAATGATATATTTTTGCCTGATGAATAAAAGAATTTTATACAAAAGAATTTAAATTGTACTTTCTATACTTCCTCTTCTATGATAATGTTTATGATGAAAACAATATGACAACCACAGAAACTTTTAGATTACTGTTTATTTACACATTTTAAATGTATTCTCCACTAAGACGTTTTATTGATATTAGATGTAAACTTTTGTCAATTGTCATGAAAATTCTGTTTATGAGGTATTTTATAGATTTAAATTTTTAGATTAAAACTTTTAAATTGGAGCCAGCTGCAGTGGTATGTCTATAATTCAGCATCTTGGGATGTTGAGGTATGAAGATTATAAGTTCGAAGCCAACTTCAGCAATTTAATGAGACCCTGACTCAAAATAAAAAGGGCTTGGGATGTAGCTCAGTAGTAGAGCTCCTAAAGTCACATAACTGAGGGGTGAGTTGTCATTAATCCAAGTAATCTGAAAAGAGCTCTTGATCTTAACCTTGTATTATGAAGTGCTGTATAGAAAGCCAGCCAGGCCCAGCAAGGTGGCAAATACCTGTAATCCCAGAACCTTCGGGAGGCTGAGGCAGGAGGTTGGCAGCTTCAAGGCCAGTTCCAGCCACTAAGAGAGACTCTGTCTCAAAATTAAAACAAATAAGAAAAAATAAAGGAAGAGGGTAGAAATGTAGCTCAGTGGTGGAGCACCCCTGGTATCAGTCCCCAGTGCCAAAGTCAGATGGAATTTATAGAAAGTGCCAAGCTAGAATAGTTTTCATTTGGTGGTGGTCCTGTAATTATATATAGAAGAGATACAAATATTTTTAAAGGACTCCTAATACTAAATTAACCATCCCACAATAAATATTAAACAAAGCTGCCATTCCTAATTAGCTTATAATGAAGGTAGAAGAACCAGAGGACAGACTAAATCATTAGAATAATTGATTTTTGTTTGTGTTGCTGGGGATCAAACCAAGAACCTTCTGTGTGCTAGGTAAGTGCTCTACTGGATAACTAAACCCCCAGCCTTAGAATAATTGGTTATTACATTTTAGGAGACTGCAGAGCTGTAGAAGTTGTATCATTGTGGACAGAAGTGGTTTGCATATATTCATGGAAGAGGCAGAAAATGAGATAGACCTTGGGAAATGGATAGAATTTGGATCTTTTGAAATATAATAGGGGTACAGTTAATGGTAGAGGCACAAAGACAAGGAGCTGATTATATTTTGGCACATAAGTAACCTTAGTTCTTATTCATTTTTTCTAATAAGGTAGCCTTGTAACTTACTAAATAGCTCTATTTTAGCATTAAAATAGTCAGAAACTGCCTCAAAGATAGACTTGATGGAGTTATGTCTAGCTAAAAATCCATAAAAGAAGTTCTTTCTTTAAATAGACTTTGAAGATTGAATTATGTTATTTTGAGGGACCAAATTCCTGAATAATTTGTCCTGAGATTCTAAAGAAGAAATTAACTACTAGAAATTTGGAGATAAATATCACAGGAAAGTTAATAAAATTAACTGTGATAAGTATATTATTGCTACTTTCTTAGCCAATTAAACAATTTTCCTTGAGTGACCTTTCTGTAAAATCTTTACCTAAATGAGAGAAGGGTACACAGATTCTACTAAACATTCATTTATGATATAAATCAATCTCATATGTAGAGAGATTAGGTTAGCTGATTAACTTCAGCATTGATTAGAGTTTCAAGTAAAATACTAAACATCACATACTTTTACCTTTACCACTGATTAAACGCCATCATATAATTTAAAATGAACCCATTTTTAAGCTGACCAAGTAGGAAAAATATCATCAGTCCTCATATTAGGGATAGTATAGCTGAATTACTTTGAATAGGTCTTGATATTAATAGGGTATATTTTGCTTGTTCTAAGCTAGGCGATAGGATTCTTTTTATTACAGCCAGTCACAATCAACTCTTGAGCAAGAGTAGAATTCACTAAAAAGATATCAGTAACCCACAGAATAGACAGAAGACTGCAGACATAGTTCTGGAAGGGAAGCCACTCTGGGGGCTGGAAGCAGGGTCTGCGGGAAGGCCTCTCTCAGATACTCTGCTCAGGGACCCACTGTTGAAGTGAATGAATTACTTTGGCCTTTTACTGTTCTTAATAGCTGTAGTCAAGATAAAATCTAGGGATGGGATTTTCAACCTAACTTAATTCATTTGCCTGTCCCATAATATACTGAAGTGTACAGGAATGGTAAAAGAAAGGTCCTTACGCAAGGATTCTTCGAGAACACATCCCTTCTTCTTCATAGTGGCAAGGGAAGTGCTAGGATTTAGTGTCTCCACATTCCTCCCAGAAGAAGGGAAAAAACTAAACATAAACAAAAAATAAACATAACCTGAACATTCACATCTTTCATCGACCTACCAGGAAGCTGTCCATAGAAAACAGGATTTTTAAGGACAAAGCTCTAAAGATATACCTTAATTTATCATTAGGCAAAAATTCTCTATGGACAGGTGTTGTGTAAAAACTTCTTTTTTTTCCCCTCTATTTTATAAGATATACTTTTTTTCACTTTTCATAAAGAATATTTTATAAATTGGAAATCATTGAGTTGCATATCATTAATGGAGTTCTATCAATGTCATTTCCTCATGATGCACATTTCATTTTCTCAGATCTTGCTCTGAATATTTCCTGTGAGCCACTTATATCATTGAGTTTTCCAGTGACCTTCCCTGGAAACCCTTAAAAGAGGGAATTTATAAGAGAAAAATCTGAGAGAACCCAAAATAAAGGTAGTTTAATAAATTATCTTTAGTTTTGCTTTGTATCTCTATCATTCTTCAAATTTTTGTGAAACTTTACTGTTTTTGTTTACAAAATAATGTTAAGATACCTTTAAAGTCTTTACTGAGTTTTCCACTTATTTTCCAGTTCAATAAAATCATGGCAAAACAGAAATCTCCTGTTTATATTAGATAATGTTTCTTTGTGGACATAGAATAAATATATTTCAGCACACACAAATGGTGAAAAATCATAAATATTTTCCTGTATCCTGGTAGATACATGTAAATATGGTAATTCTCTTAGAATCATTGTTAAGTTAGAGGCGATGTACAGGCTGATTTTCTTTACTGCAGGATTTTGCTGCCAGTATCTCACTTCCTCCCCTGTCTTCCACACACCATAGGAGTGTTATTTGTAGAAGCTGGTGGCAAGCAGATGATTTCCTTGCTTCTGACTAATTGGCTCAGAACCCTGGCATATTAAGGTCATAGACTTCTGTCTGAGGATGCATGTTGCCTAAGTGATTTTTAAGGCTCTTTAGATGTAGAACAGACCTTTGCTTTAGCCATCAGTTCAACTGTTGAATTTGTTTCAAGAAGATGATCACTTGGTTCACGTAGTTGACATTTTAGCAAAAAGATAATTCTTTTGTAAGTTGTTGTTAACAATAACAGTTCTACAAAACTTAATGAAAACAAAAAATGAAAACCATGAATTGTTGTGGTAGCCTTATTCTGTGCTTGGAACATATCCAGTGGCTTATGTTGTTCAATGTGGTTATCATTGCTTTAATCATATTCATGAAGATTTATAGTCACATCCATCAAAAAGTTATGGGAGTCTTGTGGCTTTTTTATTTTGTGTTTTTCTGCACTCTTTGTTTTAAAATTCATTTTAATTGCTTTTCTTTTGCTTGAATTAAATTACTTTTGGAGGTTGTTTCTGAGTTTTAAAGCCAGAAAAATCATACTCAAGATAACTTGCATATTTTAAATAGCATCCAATATCTTATATCTTTAGGATATCACCATTGTTTTTAGTTAAGGTATGAAATTCTGCTTAGGTATTTTAGTCTTTTAGAAATAACCTCTGTGGAAAAGATGGGAAGTCTCAATTTTAATAGTAGTGATTTATTTTACCGAGCAGAGAAAGAATGAAAAGCACATACTACAAGAGACAAAACAGCCATCGTCCCAGCCAGACTTACTATAGTTTTGTTCTTAATCTGTTAACATACCACTTTTAAAAGGTAAATTTTGGGGGCCTAAATTTATCAATTAGGTTCCTCTGCCATTGTAACAGTGAAGACAAAAGCACTCACCATCTTAATATTCACAGGACTGTGTTAAAGAATAATGATTTAAGATCAAGACAAGAGTTAACTGCCCACCTCACCAACCAGTGGCCTTCCCCAGGAGCTCTGGATGTCAATGCTGTTGCCTTGGATACGTTGCTTTACCGAAAACACAATAAACAGTGGTATGAGTAAGTGTAACACCTTTTTTTCCAACTAATTACAAATTTAGTTGTACCAAAACATGTGGCTATCCACTTTGGTGTTTCAGTTATCCTTCTGATTTTTATCACTAGCTTAGAGCAAAGATAGGCTTTAGATCTACTTTGGTAAGGTTACATTAAGACAGTAGATGTGTTGACATTTTGATGCCAAGGCACCCTGGGGAAGTAAAATACCTGAGAAATTCTTACATGGTGTTGTACCAGCTATTTACTTCTTTTTCTGTTAAATTTTTAGCTAGTCCTTCAGTTACATGTATGAACTTGTGTTTAATGAACCATTTATTTTTAATTCTAGCTTTGGTGTTCTGTTTTGCGTAAAATTAATTTTCCTGCTTGTTAGAAAACATAAGATTCTATCTCCTGAAAGGACAGAAAAATATATACTTATTCTTGGTGGGTCTAAAAGTGTTGTGTGGGTTTTCAATAAATTTAATTTCAGAAGCTGTAGAAAACATAGTGACTCCACCCATGGGCCACAAACTCTTTTCCTATTTCTTTGCCTTAATAGTTCAGGATTATTTCCTTTAGTCATAGAATCTTAGTGTTCGGTGAGCTACAGAATTGTAGGTAATCTTCATTTTGAAGATCACAAATTGTATTATCTTATTTGGCTTTAAGCTACTTTCCCATCTTAATCACTTATTTAGCTATAGCTTTATGTCCTCTCTTAATTTTCTGTTTGTTTTCTTTGATATCCCTCCCTCCCATCCTCATCTGTTTGCTTTCTTCCCTTCTCTCTCTTTCTCTTCTTTTCTCTTTTCCTCCTTCCCTCCCTTCTTTCTTTTCTTTCTTCTCTCCTCCACCTTCCTCCTCCTGTTTTTCCTGTACACCTCTATGGAGCTCTTCTTTTTAGATTTCATTGGTAGAGCCCCATACTTCTTGAGCCAGATTATTTGCGAAATAAATCAGCAGAACTCTTCAAGTATCAAATCATGTTTCCTAGTATGATTCAAGGTGTTGACTTTGGATATTTTGTAAATTAGGATCTAGTAGTATATATAGTCATATGAACATTTTGAATAACTAGAATGTATGATTTTACCCTTTGATGGCATATTTAATTAATCTAAGACTTTTTTTAATTTGTGAGTGAAAAATTGAATTTATAACACTATTTGGTACATTTTATATTTAACCATAAAATGTTCTTGCTTTTTCTTTTCTAAAGCGAGATAGACAGAGAATCAGTTTTATTTAGTTTTTCATGTAGCTTTCATTGCTCAGACACTTCATTGCTCAGACACATTCATGGTGCTAGGGTTCGAACTTGCATCCTTGCACATGCCAGGCAAGCGCCACAACTGCTGAGCCACCACTGCAGCTCCCCACCTTCTGTTCTTGGCTTTTTTAACTGTGAAAATACTATGATATTAATTTGATCTTTGTAAATTAAGACTATGCATTTTTTCGTACTAGGGATTAAACCCAGGGATGCTTTACCACTGAACTATATATCCCCAGTCCTTATTTATTTGTTTATTTTTAATTTTGAGACAGGGTCTTGCTGAGTTGCTGAGATTCTTACTAAGTTTAGCTGAGTCTGTCCTTGAGTTTGTAAAGGTCCTGCCTCAGCCTTCCACATCACTGGAATTATAGGCATGCACTACCACACCTTGTTAGACTATGCCTTTGAATTGCAATACTCACATTGTCATGTTAGGTAGTAGGAAGTAAAACATTTTATCCAAAAGGTGTCTGCCCTTTCCTGTATACAAAGTTACCTGTCAAGGAGCCTATAGACTCTCCAAAATAGGGTATTTATTTCTAGTTTACCTCTGCATGTGTGAAGTGACTGGTTTTTATGTAATATAGCAGTAGCAAAAGTAATTGCAGTCTCAGAAAAGAAAGCAGGTAAACTGTTCATTGTTGAGCATGGATCCAGATTTTATGCTTCTTGACCCAGTTACTCCATTAGCTTAAGAAGGGACTCTCATCCCCTCTAGCATCATCCTTTAGTCTGACTGGCGCTCAGATGTTGGCATTGCTTTAAGATGACCCTGTTTCCAAACTGATATCCCCAAACAAAAAGTGTACAGATGGAGAGAATACAGAGATCACTGGAGTTTAGCCAGTTAGTAATTTTTAAATGTCTGCCACTTACTGCTGTGCAACACAGTGGTACTTCCTTGTCTTAACCTTTTCCTTCTGTGCATGTAGTACTGGAAACTATGTCTGTCTAAAAGAATTTTAAGTATCAAATGAGGCAAAAAAAATTCTGGCACTTAACTGCTTCTCAATGAATCTTTATACACCCTAAATAATCTTTATACACACTAATATAACTCTCTGTATCTTCCATGCAAAACAGTGCACACCCGCCTAACATTCCAAACTCTACTTTCTGAGTTTTACAAAAAATTAAAATGACCATTTAATCCCAGTTCTTAATAGACAATCCCAATTGTGTCATTTAAAAATAGAAGCTTGGATTTTCAAAGTAGAGGAACTCTGTAAATCCTATTTGAACTAATCATAGCTTTTCCTTAGGATACTAATTTTGCTGTCCTCAAATTTATAATATAAGCCAAGACTCTTGAACTATCTGATCACTAATTCATTTTAATTTAACCAGTATCTTAAATAAATTCAACTGACAATTATTGAAAACCTACAAATTACAGAGAAGGTGGATAAAACCTTTTAAATAAGGATTAATAGCTATGTTGATAATTTGGACACACTGACACTATAATTTCTTATAGTTTTAATGCTAGTACATATTTTTTTTCCTGTGAAGCATATGTCAGTAGCTTTTGGGGTTTTTTGTTTTGTTTTGATCTCTGTAACTTTATATTCTACCAACTAGCCCAAGGCAACTTTAAGAAGAAAATGTTAAAAGCAAACTTTTGAATGAATTAAATTTAACAGCATTTATTTGAGCAAAGAATTACTCACAAATTGAGCAGTAGTCAGACCTGGAAAGAATTTAGAGAATTCCACCCAGTGGTAGGAGCAGTAAGCTTTGATAGGCTGAACAGGAAGCAGAGTAGTGAGATCGTCCGATTGGCTATAGTTAAGCATTTGCCTTATTGGAGCATAGTGTGATGAGTTCACTGCCTATGACTGGTTGAAGCTTAGCTCTTTGTTACAAAACAGATATGATCTTAAATTAGGTTTCAGTTTGTTTATAGCTTTGTTGTTCACACACACATCCCTAAATTAGGTTTCAATTTGTTTATGTATTGTTAGATTACAGTTTGTTACTGGGAACTCAGCATAGTGACACAGCCTAAAACTAATGGCCTCATATTTATTTAATAGTGTACTGTTCTGTTCAATTTAATGAATGTATTTGTTTGTGTACATTTCCAAAATTGAGTTATTGGGTATCTTGGTTATGTTGTCACCTACTTAAGGAATGATCCCTCTCACAGTTGAAGATCTGAAATTTATTTCTATTTGCTATGCTATTTATAAAAATTTTTAAATGTGATTTCCAGTTTATTTTTTGATTCCTTAGACCTGGTAAGATTAGCCATAGTGGATTTGATATCTTTTCCTTTCTTTCAAACATGGCAATACTATGTTTAAAAATTGATAAAACATTTAGGATTATGGTTAAAAACTCAAATAAGTATATCAAGCATGTTCCCTTAACATAATGTGAAATAATTGTTTACTTTTTTGCTTCCAGTAAGCTCTGTTTTAATATCTTTTTTTATACACAAAGTCTAGGTCAAATGAACTAGTTAGATAATCTTGTTAGATTATTTGTTATATAATGTTGTTGGATTATTGCCTAACTCAACTCTTCTTATGTGAAAAGATCAGATTCCTTCTCATCATTTTTATATTTTCTACTTAAGTTTTTTAGTCTTTTAATCATTGACTTTCCAGTTTGGCTATCAATCAGTCTGAAATTATGATATTCATGAGCTTTAATAAGCCCTTCATGATCTATTATAAGGCTTTTAATTTTTCTAAATGACCTTCTTTTGAGCTGTATTAGAAATTATCCATCCCATCTATGCTTTTCATAGAGTCTATATGGAGTAGGAGTCTATAGCATGAGGCTGAAAACATATTTTAGTTAGTGGGCATTGTGTCCTCATGTGTCCTTCCCTAGAAGTTTTTTTTCCACATCACTCTATTAATTTTACTAGATTAATAGAATACAGATATTCTGCTGTAGCATATGATTATTTTGTTCTTTAAACATATTTCTGTGAAAAAAATAAAACAGTAGCATATCTCTGTTTCCATGTAATTGCATGTACCTCTCTCTATATATAGTATATGTATATTTGTTTTTATTTTCTACATGTGGAAATACTTGCCTCTTTCTGTGCATCATACTCTGTTTCCGAGTGACTACCACATAATGTAAATTATTGTTGACTCAACTCATCTATTGGGCAAATAAATGAAATAAATTATCTGTATCATTATTTCTAATCATTTATTTAAAAATGTAAGAAAAATTAACTAATAAATGAATTCAGGCCTGTAATTCAATTGCCATTTAATTTCCTTTTTTTTTCTGGTACCCAGTTTCATATATATGAATTTGTATTTCAGTGGCTTTAAAATGTTAAATATGTTGAATATAGTATATTTTATTGTATCCCACATGCCCATGACATATGACATAATTCCTTCAAGTTTAAATTATATTTAACACTGTAATAACATACTAAAAAATAAGTTATTGTATAGTCAAAATGCAAGACTTTTACTGTTTGGAGTTCTTATTTCAATTAGGTTAAGCTACTGATATTTTTAAAATTCTGTTCTGAAATACAAGAATAGCTTTTAATTGGATTGGTATGTCTTGTGGTTTAAACCTTATATTGTGATGTTAATGAGCATAAAATTCTGAGATAGGAGTTAGCTTTGGACTTTTAATGACAGAACTCCCGTAGATAGATAGTTTACTGCATGACAACAAATGTTGTCAGATGGTGCTGCCAGTCTCCGTGGAAATCAGGTAAGATTGTGGAAGCCAGACACATTATTTGTAATACTGAAAGCCACTAACTAGTTTCTTCCCAGATGATGGGTTTGTACTCATTTTCAAGCAAGGGAGATACTGAAAAGTACTGTCCTCTTTTTTTTTTTTTTTTAAGAGAGAGAGGGACAGTGAGAAAGAGAAAGAATCGATTTTATTTAGTTTTTCATGTGGCTTTTGTTGCTCCAAGTCTTCCTTGTGTACATAGTGCTGGGGTTTGAACCACATCCTTGCTTATGCCAGACAAGTGCTGTAATTGCTGAGCCAGTGCTCCACCCCTAAAGTACTGTTCTTGATGTCCTTTGAATAGAGTAGTGAAGTTTGGTTTGGGATTTTTATGCTTCAAAACATCATTGTTGGACTGGAGTGATAGCTCATGAAGTTGGAGCACTTGCATGGCATGTACACAGACCGGGGTTCAAACCCCAGCACCACATACACAATCAAGTGTTGGAGAAGCAAAGGCCAGATGGAAAAATAAATAAAATTGATTCTTTCCCTGTTTAAAAAAACATTGTCTCCCAAATTCTATTTCTGTATTTATTGGCAGTGGGTTAAGTAAAGTTTATAACTCAAAGATTGTCTGCTGTGACAAATTAAAGGGTATAAAGTTCCCAAAATCACTTTGGATTCAGAAATGTGATGAGGATCCTAAGAGGATCTTGAGTAGTGATGCAGAAAGCTCATTTTGTGTTCCTGTTCTCAGAGGCTGCTTTCATAGTTTCTTCCTCCTAGTGGCCAGAGTCCTGGAGATTATTATAAATGTGTGCTGTCAAACTCTCAGGCCTTTCTTAACACTATTCAATGAATTCAATGTCTTTTTGCTTACGAATATTTCATGTTTGTAAATATTTCTATATGTTTTTAAATTTAAAAATGTTAATGTTTCCCATGATGAAAATCAGTGTCAGAGACTTATTTTAAGCCATCGATTTAAAAAGCAAGCCTCCTACTTACTGGGCAAGAAATATTATTTGGGGAAGGATTCATAATTACTCACTAAATTCCTATGTTCTTGCTTTTCTCTGTAGCTAAAGAAATAATGCTTCACTGAAACTACAGTGAAATTTTCAGTAATATAATTAAATATAGTATACTGTTGGTGGGACCGCAAATTGGAACAGCTACTCTGGAAAGAAATGTGTAGACTTGTCAAAAAAACTAGGGATGGAACCACCAAATGACCCAGCTGTCCCACTCCTGGGTATTTTCCCAGAAGAGCTAGAATCAGCATACTACAAAGACATAGATGCATCAATATTTATAACAGCTCAGTTTAATAGCTAAACTATGGAACCAACCCAGATGCCCCTCACTAGATGAAGCCAAGGACTATAGTGTATATATACAATGGAGTTCTACTGTGCTATTAGAAAGATATCGTGGCTTTTATAGCTAAATGGATGGGAATGGAAAAAATCATGCTGACTGAAATATCCCAAACACAGTGACTGAAGGGCTGAATGTTTTCTCTTATATATGGAAGCAAGAGTAAAACCTAATATAGGATGAAAGTTTAGCTAAGTTTAATTAATAAACCCACCAAATTTGAAGTATCACATTAGCTGGGGGAATCATAACTATGAAGGTGAAGGAAGAAGGGAGGGAGGGAGGAAAGGAAAAAGGGGGGTTATCAATACTGCTGGGTACACTCAATTCCCATGAGAAGTCAGACTATACTCAGGCAGGCATATAAACTCAGAAATTTCCATAATTAATATACATGTATATGCTCATTTATCTCAATGACATGGGGGTATTACAAAGGAGACATGAGATGGGGGGATGGGTAAAGGGGAGGGAAGCTCCTGGACTAGGATTGACCTAACTTACTTTATCAATACCTATATATTCATCAATGTGTAACGATTCCCTCCAGTAAGTAGACTTATGTTGAACCAATAAGAAAAAAATATATAGTATACTTTACATGGTTTATGTCAGTGAACAGGGCTATTTTTTGTTTGTTTAAAGAGAGAGTGAAAGAAAGAAAAAGAGAATCAATTTGCGTTTATCTTTTCTTTGATTTTTGTTCTTCCGACACTTAGTTATGTATGTAGTGCAGGAGTTTGAATGTGGGTCCTCGCACAAGCCACTCAAGTACTCCACTGCTGAGCCACCGCTCCAGGCCCAACAGGGCTGTTCTTTAACAAGGGTTTCCAACAAAATAGGAAGCCAAATTTTTTCTTCTATACTAGAAAAGAGGTAAGAAAGCAGAGGTAAGGGAACAGATTAAGAGCCAGGCTTTCAGGTTTAAATCCAATCTCATTGTGCCCCAGTTTCCTCTGCTATGAAGTGGAGGGTAGAAATAATTCCAACTTGTGAGGATTAAAGAAGTGTGTGTGTGTGTGTGTGTGTGAGAGAGAGAGAGAGAGAGAGAGAGAGAGAGAGAGAGAGACAGCATGCCTAGATGCCTAGCATATAGCAAGTACCATTTGGGGTTTTTTTTGTTGTTTTGGTTTGGATTGGTTCCATGGATTGAAACCGGAGTTCCACATACCCAGTCCTTTGTATTTTTTATTTTGAGACATATTACAGGCATGTGCCACCACACCCATCTGGGCGCTACCTTTTTTTAAAAAAATGAGCAATATAGCTTTAATAAATTAATATTTTACCATTCCTCCTCTTTTTGGATTGAGTCCCAACTAATGTAAAATAACTTCTGAGAACAATTATTCAAATGATATTTAATATCAAATTTGTCAAATTTGACAAATCTGAGTCTACTCTTATATGTATGAAATAGATCATTTAAACTATAGATGCTTTCCAATAAATATCATAAAATATATTTCTAGGTTTGGCTCCCTTGTGAAATAGATGTTGAGCTTGAAAAGCATCTTTCTTTTCCTAGACCATCTATATTTGGAAATGATAATCATTTTCCCTTTATATGAAATGTGAATAACAACGGAGCTGCTTGTATGCTTTAAGTTATTTTTATCCTAAAAAGCCAAATATGAGAAAAGGTTAATAATAAGCTTTCATTGACTTTTTACTTAAAACTGAACTTACTGTCTAATAATTATTCACTCTAATTAATTAACTTAATAGAAGAAGGGACTCAAAATATGGAAGGAAGTTAATTATTACCCACATTTTTTCAAACTTTAGAATTATTGGAATTTATAATAATTTGTTTTTGTTTTCTTGTAATAACCATTTACAATAATACAAAGATATTGAAGAATTCTGAACTGCTTGAGACACTGGACATTATTAACCAAATTTTGTTTCTTCATTAGGAATAATATGTAGATTTTCTGCTTTTTTGAGAATTATAAATAACTCAATTAAAAGTTCTCACTCCAAAAAGAGTAGGAAGAAAAGTGTAATAAAGATCATATTAAAGCCACAATGAAGACAAAATTTAGAGTAAATATTAGAAGAAAATTGTGTAGAAATTTAATAAAATGAAAACCATTAAAAAATTCTCTGAAAATTCTTTTTTTGTTGTTGTTGTCTTTATTCTACAGGAAAAGTTACCATAGTCTTGATCAGTTGTCAGCAGAAGTTAGCCTTTCTCAGACTTCTTTGGATCCAGGCCAGTCACAAGAAGGAGATGGAAAACAAGACCCATTACATTTAATCAGTGAAGGTAAGAAAAATGATGTATTTAAAAATTACCTTTTCATACTATTTATGTTTTGGTTGCAGAGAAAGCCAGGGAATAATAGTGATGTTTCTGTGGAGAATGCTGGAAAATAAGGTGCCCTTACGATTAAAAATGGTCTGCCCTTGTTTCTTTCTCAGGTATTCATGTCGAACCTTCTCAGAGGCTTACTTAGCCTACTAAATTATTAGTAACAATAACGAAACAGAAATTCCAGGCAAAAAACTCAAACTACTTACAAGGGGATGAGAATGAAATTGGCATTAAACTTCTCTAGTTTTGCAATGATAACAATTAGAAAAAATAAAAACCTCCCTAAATAAAACATTTTTTAAAAAAGAAAACGTCATCATGTAATAAAAAGCCCATACTAAATAAAACAAAGCAAGAACATCAAAAATATATTTAAGACAGCAAAGAAAACATCATCATGTAAAGAGAGTAAATATAAGCACATATACATAAAAATTGTAATGAAATTTAAGTGATTCAGAATGTCTACATATAGAGAGATGGACAAATTTATACCAGGCAAATTAAAACACAAAGAAATTAGGGTAGCAGACCTCATATCAGACAAGTAGAATTTAAGTCAAAATGCATTAAACTTTACAAAGAAATCATTTTTTTAATGCTGAAAGCCAAAATTAAGATGGAACAGGATTATGCACTTAACAGTGGTATCTACCTTTATACAAGATAAAAGGAAACATAAAAACCTAGTGACAAAAGGATATTTAATACATTATTCTCAGTATAAGAAAAATCAAATGGGCAAAAACCAAGGACAGATATAAAAGACATATGGCCGAATGCTATTTTTGAATCATAACTGTCCTTCAAAGGCCCATCTGTTAAAGACTTAGTCTCCAACTTGGTGCTGTTGGAAGGTGGAATCTTTATAAGAGATGGGGCCTAGTGGGAGGTCATTTTGTCATAGAGGGGCATGCCCTGGAAGATGATAGGGGTACCAAAGTCTCTCCTCTTCTTTTTTCCACTTCTGGCCATGAGGGCAGGAGCTTTGCTCTTCTACATTCTCCTCATCATGGCGTGCTGCCTGTACAAGCCCAAAGCAATAGGGCCAATTGGTAATGGACTAGAACCTCTGAAACTATGAGCTAAAATAAATCTTTTCTGTCTAAAAGTTGTTTATATCAGGTATTTGTTACAGTAATAGGAAACTGAGTATCACAGATTTAAAAGAGCCAAACAACGTAATAAGTTAGAACTTATGATATATGGAACTCTGCATCCTGATAATAAATGATATACCTTCTTAAGTTCAAATAAAATAGTAACAAAATGATCATATGTTAGATCATAAAGAAAATAATAAATTCATAGCATAAAATATTACAAATAGTATTCTCTGATCACAGTGTGAGAGAACCCTAAAAATATTCATAATGATAACTGTTCAAAAAGGCCTTTCACTTGGAAATAAATAAATCTATTAAATGACTCTTGGGTAACAAAGAAATGCAAGCCAAAATTATAAATATCTAAAAAATAATGATAATAGATTTCATAGAGTTTACTTCAAGCATTAACCAGAGAAAAAAATTATCTTTTATGTATTTTATTAATGAAAATGAAATAAGATAAATAAGATAAATGAATTTTGTCAGCTCAAAAACAATGGAAAAAGAACAACAGAATAACCAAAAGCACAAGGAAGGAAATAATAAAGATAAAATCACAAATAAATGACATAAGAATAGAAAAACAGTAGTTTTATTTTTAAAAAATCCCAACAAATTGGAGACATAGCTAATTTAATCACAAAAGGGAGAAAATACAAATTAAAAACACAACTCACAAGAGGAAACAATAATTGAAAAAGAAGTAATTTAAGAATAAAGACTACTTTGCAGACATCTACAGAAATTAATTTGCAAACCTAGATGAAATGTATAGTTTCCTCTGTAAAAATACTTCATAAAATTATACACATTAGAAATTTTAAAAATAAAGCTATTAAGGAACTACTCAACAGAAGGGGGCAGGCTCATGGTTTCTCAGAAGAATTTTACCTGAACATCAAAGATCAAATATTCCCCCTGTGTTTCCTAAATTATTTTTCCAAAACATTATTTTAGGAAATAAGTACAACCAAATAAATACAGTAAGATAAATAAAAATTGTAGACCAGTATTACTTATGAATATTGATAGAAAAGTTCTAAGTAAGGTATTAGTGAACAGAATTTAGCAACATATAAAGAAAATGATTCCTCACAACCAGGTTGATTTATTCCATAATGTGCAGTGATTAATATTAGGAAATCTATTAACGTTAAATACCCCATTAATTGATCTGAAACAGCAAAGGCAATTTCAACAGATGAAAAAAAAAAAGCCTTGGAACACTTGGGTGATAAGAATATTCAAAAAAGAACTGAAAAATACCTGATACTTGATTTATGTGAATTTATGTGTATGTATGTGTAGAACTTTTTCTTAAGGCTAGTATCTTACTTAATGGGGAAATAATTAGCTCAGGAACAAAGTTAGACTATCCATTGTTTCCACCACAAGTTCACATTATATTGGAAGTATTAGCTAATGCATTTAGGGAAGAAACTTTAAATAGAGACATGAGAATTCGATTTTTGGAGATGATTTTATGAACTTGGAAAACACTAGAGAAATAATAATACTAAATTAAACAATAAAAGTAGTCCTGGAACATAGCCAGATATAAAATTATCATGCAGAAATCAATAGTCTTCACTTAGTCAAACATTAGTGAGACAATTTAATGGTCAGGGGAAACAATCTAAATGGCAACAAGAGAAGATAAAAAATACTTAGACCCTGCACATATCTTGTTAAATTTATTTCTGTGTGAATAAATCTGTAAACCATTGTTAAGAGATACAAAAGTAGATTGGAACAAATTGAAAAAAATATTTTTGAGTTTCCCCTAAGTAAGTTGAGAGTTAACTCATTCCTGTAAATGCTTTTGCTTTCCAGTGCAGCAACCACACATTTAGAAGATATGTTTAAATCAGTATAAGAATACGAATGCCAAGATTATTAAGCTTACTTGGTATTCCTTCATTTTCTGTGCTGTTCCCTGAGTGCTTGACACATTTCAAAAATTTTCTCTGGCTACTTGGCTTTCTAAAATTTAACTTCTTATTTTGAAATAATTTTAATATACTCAAGTAACTAGGAAGTAATAAAGGGAACTGGATGTGCCTTTTACCCAGTTTACCATGATGATCATATCTTACAAAACTGTACTAAAACATCACAACCATGATGTTGAAATTAATACAATTCACTGATTTCATTCAGCTTTACATGTATTCGTAGTATGTGTTTAGTTCTATACTGCTATTGCACATGTAGGTTTGTGTATGCCCCACACAGCCAAGATACAGAAAAGTTCCATTGACACAAGGATCCCCTGTGCCGCCCTTCTCGAAGCACACCCACCTTCTTCACAGACCCACCCTACCTGTCCTGTCCCTAATCTGTGGCAAACACTAATCTGTTCTCTACCACTAAATTTTTGTCAGTTTAAGAGAGCTATATAAAGCATACAGTAAGACTGTACATGTAGCTTACACCGACAGTAGTTAGGCTATTGGGACTGACTTTTTTCACTCAGCAATTTCCCTTGAAATCTGTGAGTAGGGTGTATCAATAGTTCATCTTTTTATTGCCAAAAATATTCCATTTTATAAATATGCTATTGTTTTGTTTTAAAAAGCACGAATTGAAGAACATTTGGGTTGTTTGAGATTATAAATTTGCTATGAAAATTATGAGCTTTATACAAACTCTACACATCTCTGGCATAAATACTCAGGAGTACAGTGCTGAATTTGTATGAAGAAACTTCCAAATTATTTTGGTTGTAGCATTTTGCATTCCCACATCAGTGGATGAGTGATCCGGTTTCTTCACCTTCTTGCTAGTGTTTAATGTTTCATTAGCCAGTCTGTGATAGCACTGCATTATAACATTCTGGTTCATGTGGAGTGTTACCTCATTGTGGTTTTGGTTTGCATTTCCCTGCTCATTGCCACCTGTGTCCTCTTCATTGAAAAACCTTCTCATGTCTTTTACCTGTTCTCTAATGAGATCACATTTTTTTAATTGTTGAGTTTTTGAGAATTCAATACATAACTCTAAAATCAGTGCTTGTATTTGAAAAAAAATGATGGGTAAAAATTGCTTTTCATATTCTCTAAATGTAGAGTAATTTTTTAGAAAATTAACTCAAAACATTTTTTGAAAATTCAATATTTCATTTATTGTCCTTTTCTTACATCAGATTCTAATCAAAAGGAAAAATTTTATTAAAAGATATTCATGACATCATACAAATTTTATAGCATTTTTCCCATTTTCATTTCTGAATATAAACTGATAATATTTTTAATATTTCTTCTGTGCTTTCCTGAATTGATTAAATTCTTTTGGAATCAACTTGTCTATTACAAACATAGTATATGGTTTTTTCGTTCTTAAAAAATATAAAACACTGGGATACTTTCAGTGGTGGGGCCACAAATTATTACTTTTACATACTTTAATGCATATTAATATATTTGTAAAATATAATAATATATTTATAACATATTAACATCTCCTCTAATAAGTCTTAAGAAATGAAGTTTTTTTTTCTTAGTACTGAATAAAAGCAACTTATTACCCAGGCATGGTGGCACACACCTGTAATAATGACGACTCAGGAGGCTGAGGCAGGAGGATCATATGTTGGAGGTCAGTCTCAGAAACTTTGCAAGACCCTGTTTCAAAATAAAAAGGGCTGGGAATATGACTCAGTCATTAAGCATCCCTGGTTTTTAATCCCCAGTAACAAAAAAAGTAATTTATGGATTCTAAAATTTGCTTTAAGCAGAAAAGCAGTTTTTTATGACTTTTCATGGTCCTATAACAAAATTTCTCAAGGATACTTTAATAAAAGAATAAAACCAAAGTAACTGCATTTCTACTGATTATTGAACAGAAGACTATTTCAGAAGTTAAGCATACTGTATTCATTGCTATAAAAGAAAAAAATTACCATTTTTCCCCTGAAATATATAAGCTCCTCATATATAGTAGATATTTGCTATAAGCTACAGTATTTCATTAAATCTAAGATGCTCTGGATCTTAGAACACACCATTTTTATGTACCACTAAAAAAAATGCCAACAGTGAAACTTTAACATATTCCTTTCTCTCTCACTATTAATAATAATTCTTATTCTCCTCCTCCTCCTCTTCTTCTTCCTTCTTCTTCTTCCTCCTCCTCCTTCTTCTTCCTTCCTCCTCCTCCTTCTCCTTCTTCTTCTTCTTCCCTCCTCCTCCTCCTTTTTCTTCCTTCCTCCTCCTCCTCCGTCGTCGTCGTCATCGTCATCGTCTTCTTCTTCTTCTTCCTCCTCCTCCTCCTCCTTTCTTCTTCTTCTTCTTCCTTTTTTTTTTCAATATTGGAACTTGAACCCTGGGACATTCCCACTGATCCCTGAGCACTTTTTATTTTGAGGCAGGGTTGCTGAACATCTTGCTGTTTTTGAGACCAGCCTTCAACTTGTGATCTTCTTGCCTCAGCCTACCAAGTAGCTAGGGTTATGGGAATGTACCATCATGCTTGGAATAATTCACCATTTTAAAGGATATAATTCCATGGCAATTAGAACATTCACAGTGCTATGCAGCCATCACTACTGCCTTGTTCCAAGCATTGACATCACCCAAAAAAGAAGCCCAACATCTGGTAGTACCCAGTCCCAGTTCCTCCTCAGTTTCATCTCCTGGCAACTATTAATTTGCTTTGTCTCTTTGGATTTGTCTATTCTGAACTTTTCATATAATAGAATTCTATAATTTATAGTTTTTTATTGAGAAATTTATTTGTTGTACAATCATACAAGTTTTTAACAAAATAATATAAAATGTATATAGATTCTGAGGATTGGATTTACCCCCAAGAGTGCCCCCCCAATTACCCACTCTTATCCCTCCCTTCCCCTTCCCAAAACATCTCTAAAAAAGTATTAGGTTGTGTAACATTACACCTTATCTGAATTTAACACATGTTAATAGAATACCTTTCTCAATGGCCAGAGTCTAGTTCCAGCCTCCACAGATGAGTGAAGACTTTCGACCCTTGGTTCTCTGGGTTATGGTGCTTTCACTTAGCATAATTTCTTCCATAGCCATCCATTTACTTTCAAAGGCTGCAATATCATTGTTTCTAATTGCTGTGTAAAATTCCATGGAATATGTGTACCACAGTTTTTGGATCCATTCATCCAGTGAGGGACATCTGGGTGGTTTCCATGATTTAGGTGTTCTAAATTGAGCTGCTCTGAACATAGATATTGACATGTCAATATAATGTGCTGATTCTAAATCCCCTGGAAAAATACCCAGGAGAGGAATACCAGGATTGTATGGTGGTCCCATCCCTAGTTTTTTGAGGATTCTCCACATTGCTTTCCAGAGGGTCTGTACCAGTCCGTAGCTCCACCAACAGTGTGTTAGTGTGCCTGTCTCTCCACAGCCCCTCCAGCATCTATTATTATTTATTTTCTTCATTTTTGCCATTTTGACAGGCATGAGGTAATATCTTAATGTAGTTTTCATTTGCATTTCTCTGATTACTAGTGATTTAGAGCACTTTCTCATGTATTCATTGGCTTGATCAATGTCCTCTGTTGAGAAGTTTCTTTTAGCTCTTTGGCCCATTTATTGATTGGGTTGTTTGTGTTTTTGTAGTTGAGGTTTTTGAGGATTTTGTACATTCTGGATATGAGTCCCGTGTCAGAGGAATCATAGCCCATGATTCTCTCCATTTCCATAGGAAACCTCTTGACTCTTATGATTGTTTCCTTGGCAGTACAAAAGCTTTTTAGCTTTATGGCATCCTATTCACTGATTTTTGACTTTACTTCTGTCACATTAGGAGACATGTTGAGAAAGTCTTTGCCTACTCCCAAATGCTGAAGTGTTGGACCTAATTTGTCTTCCATCAGTTGCAAGGTAGCTATTTTAATTCCTAGCTCCTTGATCATTTTGATTTGATTCTTGTGCAAGGAGAAAGATATGGGTCTAATTTCAACTTTCTGCAAGTGCCTGTCCGGTTTGTCCAGCACCATTTGTTGAAAAGGCTGTCTCGCTTCCATGTAATATTTTGCCCCCCTTTGTCAAATATCAGATGTTTAAAGATTTGAGGATTTGTTTCAGGGACTTCTATTCTATTGCATTGGTCTTTTCAGGGACTTCTATTCTGTTGCATTGGTCTTCTTCCCTGTTTTGATACCAGTACCATGCTGTCTTTGTTACTATGGCTCTATAGTATAGTTTTAGATCTGGAATGGTAAAACCACTTGTTTCATCTTTCTTGCTTAGTAGTGTTTTGACAATTCTAGGTTTCTTATTGTTCCAAATGAATTTAAGAATTGCTTTTTCGATGTCTGAAAGAATGACATAGGTATCTTTACAGGGATAGCATTAAATCTCTATAAAGCTTTTGATAGACTGTCCATTTTTATTATATTAATTCTTCCTAACCAAGAGCACAGGACATCTTTCCATCATCTTAGGTCATCTTGGATTTCATTCTTCAATGACTAATAATTTTCATTGTAGAGATCTTTGATTTCCCTTGTAAGGTTAATTCCCAATTATTTAATTTTTTTCAAAGATATTTTTGAATGGGACTGATTTCCTGATTTCTTCATCTGTCCTACTATTATTAGTGTATAGGAAAGCTATTGATTTATGGGTGTTGATCTTGTATCCTGCCACTTTGCTAAATCTGTTTATAAGTTCAAGCAGTTTACTGATGGAGATTTTTGGATATTCCAGATACAGGATCATGTCATCAGCAAAAAGAGAGAGTTTGACTTCCTCTCTTCCTATCTTTATCCCTTTGAAATTTCTTTCTCTTGCCTAATTGCTCCAGCAAGAACAATAGGGAATAAAGAACAATAGGGAATAAAAGTGGTGAGAGCGGAGAGCCTGTCTTCTTCCTGATTTTAGGAGAAATGCTTTCAGCTTTTCTCTGTTTAGTATTATACTAGCTGAGGGTTTAGCATATATAGCCTTTACAAAGTTCAGAAATGATCCTTTGAACCCTGTCTTCTCTAGTTTTGAACATAAAAGGGTGCTAGATTTTATCAAAGGCCTTTTCTGCATCCATTGAGATGATCATATGGTTTTTGTCCTTGATTCTGTTTAAGTGGTGTATTACGTTAATTGTTTTACATATCTTAAACCAACCCTGCATTCCTGGGATGAAGTCCACTTGATCATGATGGATTATCTTCTTTATAAGTTTTTGAATACGGTTTGCTAGTACTTTATTAAGGATTTTTGCATCCAAGTTCATCCGGGATATTGGTCTGTGGTTTTCTTTTTTTTTTTTAATGTATCCTTATCAGATTTTGGTATCAGAGTTATTGTTGCTTCATAAAAAGTGGATAGGAGCATTCCCTCCTTTTCAATTTCTTGAAATAACTTAATAAGGAGAGGTGTTAGTTACTCCTCGAAAGTGTGGTAAAAATCAGCAGAGAAGCCATCAGGTCCTGGGCTTTTCTTCTTTGGTAGACTTTTAGTTGCAATATGGATTTCAGTGCCTGTGATTGGGCTATTTAGGAATTCAATATCATCTTGAGTCAATTTAGGGATGTTGTATGTGTCAAGAAATTTATCCATTTTTTCCAAATTATCAAATTTGGAGGAGTATAGGTTTTCAAAATATGATCTTATAATTTGTTGGATTTCCATGGGATCAGTGGTGATCACTCCCTTTTCATTGGAGATTTTATTGATTTGCTTCATTTCTCTCCTTCTTTTGGTTATATTCACTAGGGGTCTATCTTGTTTATTTTTTCAAAGTACCAGCTCTTTGTTTCATCAATTCTTTTTATTGTTTTTGTGTTCTCAATTTCATTGATTTCAGCTCTGATCTTATTTCCTGTCTTCTGCTGGCTTTGAGGTTAGATTATTCTTTTTGAAGGGCTTTGAGATGAAGCATCAGCTTATTTATTTGGGATCTCTCTTCATTTTTAATGTGGGCACTCAGTGCTATAAATTTTCCCCTTAGGAAAGCTTTCATGCTGTCCCAGAGGTTTCGATATGTTGTGTCTTCATTTTTATTCTCTTCCAAGAATTTTTAGATTACTTCTCTCATGTCGTCTTGGATCCGTTCTTCATTTAATAGTGTATTATTTAATCTCCATGAATATGTTTACTTTCTGTTATGATTATTATTGTTGATCACTAGGGTCATAGCATTATGATCTGAAAGGACACACGGGATAATGTTTACTTTTTTATATTTGCTGAGATTGTCTTTATGAACCAGAATATGATCTGTTTTGGAAAAGGATCCATGTGCTGCAGAGAAGAAGGTGTATTCTGCTATCTTGGGATGGAAAATTCTATATATGTCTATTAAGTCCATTTGATTTATGGAGTTATTTAGGCTGGTGATTTCTTTATTGATTTTTTGTTTTGATGCTCTGTCTAATGGTGACAGCGGAGTGTTGAAGTCCCCCAGTATTATGGTGTTGAGATCCATGAGTGGTTTGATGTCATGGAGTAATTGATTCACATAGTTGGGTGCACTGTTGTTTGGAGAGTAAATATTAACCATGGTTATTTCTTCCTGTTGATGGGTTCCTTTTAGTACTAAGTAGTGTCCTTCTTTATCTCTTTTGATTGATTTATGTTTGAAATTTACTATGTCAGATATAAGTATAGCGACACCGGCTTGTTTTCTTGCGCCATATGCATGGTAGATTTTTTTCCAACCTTTCACCCTTAATATGTGGATGTCATTGCCTGTGAGGTGAGTTTCTTGTAAGCAGCATATTGTTAGATTTTGTTTTTTGATCCAATCTGCAAGTCTGTGTCTTTTGAGTGGTGCATTTAGACCATTTACATTCAGTGTTAAAATAGAAGTGTGTAATTGATTCATAGTCATTGTGTCTTATTTAGCTAGTTCTGTGGTTGCCTTGGTTAGTTATTGCTGGGAGATACTTTCACTGAATTTCTTCAGTTTGTGGGTTTTGGGTATCAATTGCTTGTTCTTCTGTCTGGAGTGTTTCCTTGAGAATTCTTTGTAGGGCAGGTTTTCTGTTGACAAATTCTGCCAGTTTTGTTTTATCATGAAAAGTTTTTATTTCTCCATCAAATTTGAAGCTGAGTTTTGCTGGGTATAGAATTCTTGGCTGCATGTTGTGGTCATTTAGATGTTGAAAGAGATCATTCCAAGACCTTCTTGCTTCCAGAGTCTGGGTTGAAAAGTCACAGACAATTCTTATTGGCTTGCCTCTGAATGTGATTTGGCGTTTCTCCCTTGCTGCTTTTAATATAGTTTCTTTGGTGTCCCTGTTGTACATTTTGAATATGATGTATCTTGTTGAGTTTCTCTTTTGATTAGGCCTATTGGGTGTCCTGTAAGCTTCCTGGATGAGCATGTCTGATTCTATTTTTATGTGAGAGAAATTTTCATTCACGATTTCTTTGAGAATATTCCTCATACCATTGTTGCATGTCTCAATTTCTTCCTGTATTCCAATTACCCTCAGATTGTTTTTTCTCATTTCATCCCAGACATTCTTGAAATTCTGATCATGATCTCTTAATTGTTTTTCTTTTTTGATGTCTGTGAGCTCTAGCTTGATCAGCCTCTCTTCATTGTTGGATGTTCTTTCTTCAGTAGCGGAGGTTCTACTTTCTACTGAAGTTAGTCTATTATTAAATTCTTGCATGGTCCCTCTCATGTCATTGACTGCAGATTTTAGGTCTGATACTTCCTTTTTGAGGGAATCGATTTCTTTAATGATAAGAGTTTCTCAACTCTCGAGTTTTCTCATTTATTCCCTTCATTATCTCTTCTTTTAATTTGTTGTTCCTTTTTGTTATCAGCTCGTTGATACATTTTCATCCCGGTCCCTGGCCATAGCCCCCTTACTAGGGGAGTTTTGGGATTGATGTGAACCTCTTCGATTTTGATTTCTCATGTCTGAAGAGATTCTTCTCTCTTGTTTTACTGGTGAACGCTTTGTGGAAGCAATACAAGACACGGTGGTTCTTTTTCCTGTCTCTTGCCTTAAGGACTAAGCCTTTGGATTGGGAAATCTGTCCAGACCCTTACTTGAAATGGGGTTTTGTCAGGAAGTTTGATTTCAAAAGACTACCCCCTTTACTGTGAATTGTTTGTTACCCTTATAGATTTCCCCATACCTCATGCGCTAGTAGCAAATTGTCAGTGTGTACAACCAAAGCTTACAATAAACAGTAGTCAATTAGTTATTTAGAATAGACTATAATAGACTTTTGAATTCATCCTATGCAACTAGAGTTAGTGATATTCAATATTTTTGGTGACACTAGTATTTAACTATCACATATGTCAGACTTCAAGAACAAATAAGTGGTATTCAGATTAACAATCACAGCAGTAATCGTTACACAGCCTTAATAGTGGGAGGGTTGAAGAGAGTTAACTAATTGGGATTCAGAGAGAAATATAATAATATAATATAAATATAGTAATGCTGATGAAATTTAGAGAGGAGATTAAATAGACCAATTATGGACAGTGAGAAAGTGGAGGAGGTAAAGAGTTTGCTGAAGAAAGAAAAAAATTGCTAAAAAGAAAAAATTTGAAAAGAAAAATTTTTTAAAAACTACTAAATTTAAAATAAAGGAAAAAAGAAAAAAATAGAAAAGTAAATACAGATCCAAAGGGAAGCTAGGATAGCTGTGGCCTGATATAGGAAGGGTAAAAGAGTTATTACTAAGATTTGGGTGATCATTTAAGGGAAGAAGTTATCCCTGTGAATTATGCTTATCAGGCATAATATATTTCAAATACTATATGCACTGACTAGAATCCTTCTTCTCAAGAATGAAGACAAGGTTAGACAGGATGGATAAGAGGGAATAAGAGAGATGATAAATAGGGAAAGAGAAAAAAAACGAAACCTAAAAACAGGCTATCAAAACAGGAAGAAATACTATTATTATTTTTTCCTAAAAGAAAGAAAAAAGAAAAATTTTTAAAAAAATGGAAGAGTGGGGGTGCAGAATTTAACAGGGCCGGGAAACAAAAAAAGCTAGTGTTTTTATATATCGAAGAACCTGTAAACTTTTCCAGTTATCACATTAGTACACATCTAGAACATGCATGCAACACCACCAGCAAACAAAAATAAAAAAATAAAAGTAAAAATTTCTTAATAGTGAAAACTTGGAAGTATAGGCAGTAAGAGTGTCTCTGGTCCTTTTTCGAGGAGATCTTCACTTCTGTCTGGGTATGAAAAGCTGGTTCTCTCTGTGTTGGGGCTTTCAGGGGATCTGAAATTCAGAAGTCTTATGTTTTCAAAGCTCCATCTGCTGCTGGTGGTTGCCGAAATTGACTCCTGTGACTTTAGAGCCAGGCCTTCTCCTCCCAGTGCAGCCTGTGGTTTGTGGCCGGCTCCAGATGCAGTTTTAAGAGCCTGCTTTGCAGACCTAAGGCGGGCTGGCCCCAGTGGGTTGGGGAGTGTGAAATCCTCCAAGGGGTGTAAAGATGGATGCTTGGCTCCTCCACCCTCACCGCTCCCGCACCTGCTTCCGAAGCCCAACCTGCTTCTCTGTGCTTGTCTGCAGGCAGCTTCCAGACACTGACCTCGCCGCCAGACACAGAATAAGCGCAGGAAGTGACTTTGCAAAACACTTTCCTTAAAGCACTGTGGGTTTTCCTCCCCACTGTGTTCAGGGACTGTTAGTCTCCACCCCAGGTCCCAGGGGGACTGTAAGCTAGGGAGAGCCGCTGCATGCTGTGGTGGCGTCCCAGCTGGGGTGAAGAGCTGGGGATTTCCCATTCAGTCTCGGAGCCGCTGGGGAAGCCTTCTCTCTTCAGAATGCCATCTTGGGGCTCTCCTCTAATTTATAGCTTTTTAAAAAATTTGTGGCTTCTTTGGCTTAGCATGCTTCAGATTTCATTCATGTTGTAACATACCAGTTTTTCATTACTTTTTGTGGCACAGTGATGTTACATGGTATGGATATACCATAATTTATTGATTCATCAAATGAATTTGTTGGGTTTTTTTGCCTTTTGGCTATTCTGAATAATGTTTCTTTGAAGATTGGATGACCTTAACACTTAGGGCTGCAGTGGACTGGATCATATGTTTGACCACTTAAGGAGATGCCAACCTATTTCCCAGAGTGGCTGCATTATTTGCAATCCCACTGACAAGAAAAGGGGTTTCAGATTCTCTTCTTACTAATTCTGGTTATTTTCAGTTTTTTTTTTAAAGTAACTATGGATGTCTTAATGGGTATGAAGTAGTACTACATTGTAGCTTTAATTTGCATTTCGCCAGTAATGAAGTTGAGCATCTTTTCATGTACTTGTTGGTCATTTCTATGTAGCATCTTTGGAGACTTGTTTATTCAAATCCGTTGACCATTTTAAATTGCACTGTGCTTTTTATCAATGAGTTTTAATTTAATGAAGTCTGTTGTACCTAGTTTTTCTTGCAGTTGCTTATGCTTTCATTGTCATATATAAGAAACTGTTGCCTGATCCCAGGTCATGCAGATCTAAACCTACGTTTTCTTCTAAGAGTTCTACACAGTTGCAGATTTTTCATTTAGGTCTTTGATTCATTTGGAGTTAATTTCTGTAAATACTATGGACAGAAGGTCCAACTTTATACTTTTGCATATGGATATTCAGCTGTCCCAGTATCAGTTGTTGAAACACTGTTCTTTTGCCTACTAAATGGTCTTAGAAATCTATTGACCTTAAATTATGGACTTATTTCTGGGCTGTCAATTCTATTTCTTTGGTCTCTGTGTCTTTGCCAATACACATTATCCTTATGCTTAATACCACACTGTCTCTATTTTTTTTAAATAATTCCATCTAGGTAAATGTTCTATATGCAGTTTATTTTTTAAAGAGAGGGGTGGGGAGGGAAAGAAAGAATCAATTTTATTTAGTTTTTCGTGTGGCTTTCATTGCTCTGATCCTTCATTATGTATGTGGTGCTGGGGTTCAAACCCGGGTCCTCGCACATGCCAGGCAAGCGCCATAACCGCTGGGCTACCACTCCAACACCCCCAACACTGACTGTCTTTATTACTTCAACTTTATAGTAAGCTTTAAAATTATAATTTTCAAATTTTTTTGGCTCTATGGGGTCCTTTGCATTTTCATATAACTTTTAGAATCATTTTGTCATATCTGGAAAACAATGGCAGTGAGAATTTTGATGGGGGTTGCATTGAATCAGTATTAGGGCACTTATTACCAACTTAATATTATCTCCTAATCCATTGAAAGATGAGATTTTTTTCCATTTATTTAGATCTTTAATTTCTTTCAACAATATTTTGAATTTTTGCACTTCTGTGGTTAAATATATTCCCAAATATGTTATTTTTATAGATGCTATTATAAATGGAATTGTTTTCTTAATTTTATTCTTAGATCATTCATTGCTTCTTTTAGACTTTAGGCATAGATTTTAAATATCATATTTTGCTGCTTTGTGTCTATAAAAGGGAAAATAAAAGTAAATTCAGTTGCTCAGGGTATTTCCAGAACTTCTTTGCATTCAGAGTCCATGTCTTCTGATTCTTTTTTTTTGAGTCAAAATTGTCAGTGACCATGTCTTTGCTCACAATATCATCCTCTGTGCCAACAGTGAACCATTTTAGTACTCTACTCTTGTAGGAAATTTATTTAAAGCTACCAGTAAGCTTTCTCCACATATCTATTTACTTTCCTATTTGCCTATAATTTTCTCCCCCTCAATTAAACAAAATACTTTTTAAAATTAAACAGCTTCTCCTCACAGGTCATAGGAATTTTATTAAAAATCTTGACAGAAATCCTACACAATATATAAATCAATAGCACCACCTGGTTAAGTCTTCAGTTTTTGTGCCAACCACAACCCTGCTGGTGCTGGTCTTCATGCATGCTAGGCAGGCCATCTACCACTCAGTACAGCCCCCGGCTCCGGAATTCTGTATTCCTGTGGATTCCTCCTTCCTCCGCGACGTGCCTGGTATGTGATAAGCAGTCCTTTTGCATATGTCACAGAGCTTCATCTACTTGCAAGGGGTTTTCCTTTTTTAGAGATTTCTTTTCGTACAAGCTTTTTGCCTTATTGTATAAGAAAATATGAATTTCAGTGATGTTTTTCTAACGTATTGGTTTTAGTAATATGAAATTCACCTCTAGATGCCTGTTTTCATGCTTTTCTGTGAACAGCTTTTTTTTCTTGTGAACAACTTTTTCATTTTAAAGCCAAATTGTGGTTTTTAAAGCATTTTAAACAATATATAAACTCAGCACTTGTAGTTCACGTCAAACACGTAATTGAATTAAGAGGATATTAACATGACTACCAATAACCAAGTTCACGCATGCAAATGCAGAAACGACTATATTACAGGCCCCTCTTAACCCACTGCAACACATACTTATCCAAGTAGTTTGATTTTTATTGTACAGTGATCACCTCCCCTTTTCTCTAACCATTGATTTTAAAAGGTAGCATGGGCCTTATACAACAGCTTAACTTTTCTTAAGTTTGTGGGTTTATGATAGAGGTTAGGTATTCCTTAAAATTAGGGTACATATTCATGACTCTCCTTGTCCCTATTGACTCCCTTTTTCTACTCCTTTCTTAGAGTTGGTGATATTACCATTCACCTACGAATTCTGAAAACCTCCTGAGCCATTCTTGGCTGCTTCTACCTAATATTTTCCTGTCATCAAGTCCTGTAAAGATTTCTTTTTTCTTTTTTTGGTGGTACTAGGGATTGAACTCCAGGGGTGCTTTACGACTGAGCAGTACCTTTTAATCCTAATACTACAGTATGATAAACATTTACAAATATAAATGTAACAATTAGTCATCCATGTCTTTTCCTAAGATTAGTTATATTTTCCTGGTCAGCAAAACTGTGACGTTAGCACACCCAGCCAGTCATTTTATGATATCCATTCCCACTTTACAAAGGAAAGAGCAGGCTCAGAAGAAATGCCCTGTGTAAGGCTACACAGCTGAAAAGGACATAGGCTGTATCTTGAGTTCCATTGCAATTCCACTTAATCATTCTTTATGAATTATATAGTTATTTAAGGAGCATCTACTATGTGCTAAGTACTGTGAATATAATAATGACCAAAACAAAGTTTGTGCCCTTTCTCAAATAGTTTATCAGCTAGTAAGATAAGAGAAAAAAACCCCACTTGCCATACAGTGTGATAAGGTCGAGTAAGTACAAAGGATTATGGGAAAACTTCAAGGAGGCTGGTTGATATATAATTCAAAAACATCTGACATTCAGCTCAGCTTACATTTCTTTTATGGCATTAGTTAAACCCAAGTTTTCCTTCTTTGGAAATCTGATAATTTTCAAAGATTTTCACAGCTCCCAGCCAGTCACTTCCAGCTAGTGTTTGTACAGTGTGGGCTGAAATTTACTCAGCTATAGAAAGAACCTGTTTTACCTCAGCCATGGAAACAGACCCACTATTCTTCCTTCAAAGTTCCACGAAAGTCCTATTTAAGAGTTTCTTGTACATATAGTAGATGTTGAGTATATAAACTAGGTCTCCAAACTCAAGTCTTTCCTAGTAAGTGAGGTAGCTTATTCTGACCAGGACCAGTTTGTTTCTAATATATTACCTAACCTAAGTATGGATTTCCTGCTATTTCTCTAGCATGGGAACTTTTATTTAGTTTTTTATTATCCTTTGCTAACCAACTTAACACACACATGTTCTCAAAAAAAAAAAAAAAAAAAGGCAAACGTCTAATTTTTGCTCCAAAGCATGATCTCTCAAGCTTTCATATCTAGTTTTATGAGAAGCACAAATAATCTTGTGTAATATTTTAGGGTGATGTCAGAACTGCTGAAAAATCCAACATGTTTAGCTACAGATCTTTACACAGATTTTCATTATCATATAAATTATGGAAGATTCTAATGGTATTAAGGATCATATTTTTATTACTATTTCCTTTTTTTTCTTTTTGCATAGTACCGGGGATTGAACCTACGGGCCCTCTAACACTGAGCCATATCCCCAGCCCTTTTTATTTTGAGACAAGGTCTTGAAAATCTTCTGAGGCTGTCCTGAACTTGGGATGCTCCTGTCGCAGTCTCCCAGGTCACTGGGATTATAGGTGGGATACCACCATGCCCAGCTTATTGGTTTCATTATTGAAAGTGATTAATTGTTATTTTATCCTGATTTTCAGGCAAAGAAGATACTCCATCATTACTTGGTCTCTGTGGGTCTCTCACATCAGTGGCAAGTTACAAGTCTCTAACAAGCCTAAAATCTAATGACTACCTTGCAAGTCCTACAACGGAGATGACAAGTCCAGGCCTAACTCCATCCTGAAAAACTTTACATAAAAGCCAAAAGTTTCTGTATTGTAAATGTTCACTTTATGTAAGTTTAACTGCTGGGGAGACCTTTGAAATTTTATATTGTTCTGGTACATGTCTGGAATTCTGCTTATAGAGTTCAGTACTCCATGTAAACTTCTAAGAGGAAAAGCAATGGTCCTGACATTTTTCATTTTAAAAAACCTTATATTTGTCATTGAGGAAGTTTAAAATTGAATAGGCTCTAAAAAACACTTTCAAAGATTCTCCAAGTTAATGATTCATTCAAATTGTACATAGTTAATATTCATTGATTTTTATATAGTTGTTTAAATGTGTCTTAGTGGCCACAGACTGAGGTCAAGGTTTTATTCCAGAGACTTAAGCTAAATATTTTCTTTTACTCATTTATTCAGTAGTTAAATTTTCAATGAAGAACAACCAGATTCACTTTTTCGTTAAATTCTAAGTTCTGGTATTTAATGCCCTATTTTAATATTAGAGGGAGGATCTAAGTTGCAGTTTTTCTTTTTTGTTACTGTGCTGGGGATTGGACCCAGGGCCCTGTGTATGTGGGGAGTGTTCCACTCTGAGCTGCTCCCCAGCCTCTCATGTTTTCTTTAACACCTGTTATTTGGTACTAAAACATTTCGCTCAACATTTTATAAATTTTGTAGGAATCTGCCATTTTTTGGCAATCGCTGATTACTTTATAAGAGTCATAGGGAAAGTATATATACAGTAAATGAATACATCTTTTATCTTTGTTTTCCCAAGACTTTCATTTAAGATTTTCAATTTTAAAACATGATCAGGTGTGACTGAAACATTTTACAATGTAGAAGGAATGCTGGAAAAGTGTTATATCAGGAAAGATTTCAAGTTCAGTTAAGATCTGAGAAGCTTTTACACAAGGATTACTAGAATAACCACCATGCTGAACAATAAATAAGAGACATATAATGGTTCTTTTTCCCTTATGTGCAACAACAAATTGTGTTTACAGATTCTATCATATCATGAATTTTAAAATAATGTTAATATTAAAAATCCCTACACTTCTACAGGTAAATTAGTTTTTTTTTTTACAATCCATAGTTTAAATCTTTTTGCAGTTTTTAAAACAACTACATTTGTCCCTAAAAATTCCACAATATTGAAAATGAAAATGTATGAAACATATTTTCTATAGTAGGAAATAAGGAAAACACGATTAGCTGTGCCAAAGAAGTTTTATACATTGTTTACATGAAGAGGCCACGACATTTATCTGGAATGTCATATGATATTTTTGTTTACTACTAAAACATTATGTTCAAACATAGTAGCTTTGACATATAGGAAAAATGCTCCTCCTAAAACAATTTTTTTAGAAGAGGTGAACTTACCGTATTCATTTTTTGTATTAGAAATTAGGAGTCTGATGGTTCTCTGCAATATTTACAGCTTATTTTCATAATTTGGAATATAAAATTATTAATAGTAACAAGGCCAGCCTTAGGTGAGACAGTCCAAACAATGTCATTTCAGGGACAAAGGAAACCTGGAAGTCATTACCATGTGCTGTCTTAGGTGTGCAGGAACAGACTCAGAGCTTTCATACTGCTTTAGCTTACGGCTTTAACACTTGTGGAAATGCAAACATCCTTGAGAAGTGGTGCCTTTAATCTATTCCAATTCTGTATACCATTGACAATAATGAACCATCCAAAGGAAAGGAAGGAAGACACAAAGTGAAGACATTTGGCATCTTGGGAGGAGCTGGAAGAGAGGAAGCAGACGAGGAAGGAACCTTGAAAATCTTAGGCTGGCCTTGAGCATTGTTGCTGCTTTCTTAAGAATTATCAGAATATTTAAATGCTTTGTCACTCACAGTCCACTCTCAGCTGACAAGATATCCTTCAATAATTAAAACGTTGTTAGATTTTTTCCATTCAGTTTTTTAATGTAGAAGGAAATTCAAGATTCCATGATTGGCATGAATTTTCTGATTTGTCTAATGGAAACTAATTTGTGCATCTTAACATGCTCCTGAATGCATCTAAGAATCAGGACATTTGCTCCTTTCTTGGAGTTCTTGGAAGAAAATTCATCTGCTACTGTGAAAGTTGGGTTTTTACACAGTTCATTTCACACTAGAGGTAGTTTGTAATGTTTGCATGAGGAAAACAACGTATGTCTTAATCGTTAATTTAAATGGTAGTGTTTATTTTTAACAACCCCTCCCCCCAAAAGAATGCTGAACTGTATGTCAATATTTCCATGTGTATTTTGTTGCCTTGATGTACTATACTTGTTGCATGTATATTAAAGATTTTGTACCATGCATTGCATTAATAGACTTTTTTTCTTTGCTTTAAAAGGTACCAAATTCTAGTTGTACACTCAACTTTTTTATTTCAGCAAATATGGTAAATATATATTACTTCACACTTAAAAGACTAATAGGAAAGTGGATTTGGAGAGATTCTTATTTCAACCCAAATTAAAAACTCTGTTTTTTAAAAACACAGTTACTTAGCACCTGACATTTCAGTCAGTGATAGATGGCATAAGTTGTAGTGGGTCCCACAAGATTATATTGGCGTTGAAAAATTCTGTTACCTAGTGCATGATTGCATTCATAATGTCATGGCTAAAAAAATTCTGAGATGTTGTAATTTTTTATTTTTTGAAATTTCTTTTTGGGTACCAGGGTGTTGAACCCAGGGTGCTTAATCACTGAGCTATATCGCCAGCTCTTTAGGGCCTCACTAATTGCTTTGAACTTGTGATCCTCCTGCCTCAGCCTCAAGTTGCTGGGGTTACAGCACTACCACACCTGGCTGAGATGTCCTAAATTAAATTACAAGGACTAAAGAATGAAGGAAAAGATAAGAGACGTTAATCAGTTAACAGTTTGCAAGCAATGGGGCTAGAGCAGTGGTAAAGTGCTTAAGGACGGCACTTGCCTGCCTGGCACGGGTAAGACATGGGTTCGAACACCAGCACCACATACTCAACTATACTGCAGGATCAACGAAAGCCACATTTAAAACTGAATAAAATTGATTCTTTCTTCCTCACTGTCCTCTCTCTCTCTCTCTCTCTCTTTTAAAGAAAGGGGACAGAGAGAATGAGAGAAGCAATTTTTATTAAGTTTTTCATGTAATTTTTATTCCTTGGACACTTCGTTATGTACGTGGTGCTAGGGTTTAAACTCAAGTACTCGCAGAGCCAGGCAAGCACTGTAACCGCTGAGCCACCACTCTAGCCCCTGTCCCTCTCTCTAAACCAACATACAAACAAATAAAAATCTGCAGGCAAAACCCAACAAAAGACAATTCACATTCCTGAAATTATGTTGAAACCTTTACTTTAATCCCATCACCTTGGACCAGCAGAGCCACCAAACTAACCCTGTTTACATATCAATTTTTCATACTTCAATCAATCCAGAAGCTACAGTTGCTTCTTAGGGACTATCCTACTTTCCTAACACTTTCCCTCATATCTATAGCCAACATAGGTTTGATTTATGGTTTCCTCCTCCAAATTTTTGTCATAAAAATAATTTTAGCCCTAGGTCTTGTGGACCTTTTTCCAACTGCTATCAACCTTGCTGTTGGTAGTTGTGGAAACTTGTCAAGACCTGGTGCTTTTTCTGGCTGACATCTGTAGCAGCTCAATGAACTCTTTCATTCCAGAGAACCTATGGACTCAGGAGTTTTGGTTTAATATTTTTCGATGGCAGCAGCAGGATCCAGTCTTCAAAGAAGCAGAAAGGGCCATGATCCCCCAGGGCTGAGTACAGTGTCACAGTATCAGTTCTCTCATCAAACCAAGGTAAGTGCCTCCTGCTTGACCATTCTGAGGACTTAGAATTGAACACCCAAAACTTGTAGCTGTCACATTCTGGCATTGTGGATTTTTTTTTTTTTTTTTTTTGTCTCATCTGTAAGTGGTTGCTCTGGACAACTGTGGCAGAATTACCAGTCTGGGAAACAGGTGAGTTGTCCTGGAGATGCCCTTAAATTTGGGAAGGGTCGCCTTCAAATTTTGATATTATAGCCAAGTGAGATGATACACACCTGTAATCCCAGCAACTTGGAAAGCTGAGACAGAAAGATCACAAGTTCAAGAATAGTCTCAGCACCTACTGACACCGTGTCTCAAAATAAAAAGTAGCCATGAGCGGTGGCACACGCCTGTAATCCAAGCAACTCAGAAGGCTGAGGCAGGAAGATCACAAGTACAAAGCCAGCCTCAGCAACTTAGCAATGCCCTAAGCAATTTAGTGAGACCCTGTCTCAAAATCTAAAAAGGGCTGGGGATATGGATCAGTGGTTAAGTGCCCCTGGGTTCCATCCCCGATATGGATCAGTGGTTAAGTGCCCCTGGGTTCCATCCCTGCTACCAAAAAAATAAAATAAACAGTAATGGGCTGGGGATATAGCTCAGTGGTAAGCACTCCTGGGTGAAATCTCTAGTACCCCTCCCCCAAAAAACGGAGGTGCTGGAGATGTACCTTGGTGATAGAGTTCCCCGGAATTCAGTACCCAGTTGAATAAAAAATTAACAGTATATTTGTGATGGGACTTCTTCGAAGTTGGTATCATATCTGGAGACACTCTTGAATTTGGTATTACAATTTCATTTTTATTGTTTTGTCTAAAGTACTTTTGAGCCTATAGTGACATCCTGTGGCCATTTGATGTTACCACAATTTCAGTATTGGCTGCTTTCAGTTAAACCATCTAACTCTGTTATTCAAATGAGCACAGATTAAAAATTCACTCTTAATTTGAGACAAATTGCTTATTCTAGTCCTCTTATACAAGTTTCTGGAAAATTTTCATAAGTATCTTGATATTGTCCATGATAAGTAGCAGTCTTACAGGGCTTCCTACCAAATAATACCTTGTTCCCAGTTTAGAAAGTCTGGCTCATCAGAAGGGAGCACAATAAGAGACTTTTGTCCTAGCACCTCAGGCACCCTGATGATAGAGTGATGTTCAGAGCTTTTCAAGACCCACAAGAATAGCTAAGGACTTGCTGCTGGTCATACTGGGGAGTGGCACTCACGGGCAGCACACTCAAACCTCATTCATTTCCTGTCCTTGTTTGACTGGGATCATCTCTTATTAATTATGTGAAGTCAAAATTCTAAAACTGCTGGCTGCTTTGAGGAATGGCAGCTAAGAAATGGGGAGCTAATTGTGCACATTTTTCTCACAATGGATTAACCTTTCTAAGGATGACAGATTATTCTTTTTTAAATCTCGATTAGCAGTCAAATGTACTAAATAAATAGGATGGGAAGCTTACTTGCTAAAGCTAGTAGATAATCTGCAGACTAAAACTGATTCCCTGTTGACCAGGTACAGTTGCACATTCCTATATCCCAGCAACTCAGGAGGCTGAGGCAGGAGGATTGCAAGTTCCAGGCCAGTCTCAACAAGTTAGCGAGACCCTGTCTCAAAATTTAAAAAAGGGCTGGGGATGGAGCTCAGTGGTAAAGTGCCCCTGGATTCAATTCCCAGTACCAAAAACAAAATTAAACTAAAAAATTGCTTCTCTGCAAGCTTTTCTTTCTGAAATGACTGAAATCTAATTAAAACAAGAAAAGAAAGCTTTAGTTCCCTAATACCAATCTTCTCTCTTTAAAGTCTTTATCTGGGCTGGAGCGGTGGCTCAGAGGTTAGGCACTTGCCTGGCATGCGTAAGGACTCAGGTTCGTACCCCAGCACCACATACACAACGAAGTGTTGGAGCAACAAAGGCCACATGAAAAACTAAATAAAATTGATTCTCGCTGTCCCTCTCAAAAATGTTCAACATCCCTAGCAATTAGAGCAATACAAATTAAAACTACCCTGAGATTTCATCTCACTCCAGCCAGAATGGCAACAATTAAAAATACGAACAAATGGGCTGGAGCAGTAGCTCAGCAGTTTCAGCACTTGCCTTGGAAGCACAGGGACACGGGTTCATACACAGCACCACATACACAATATGTGTCTGAGCAACAAAAGCCACATGAAAAACTGAATAAAATTGATTCTCTCTCTCTCCCTCTCACTGCCCCTCTCTCCTTAAAAAACAAAATGAACAAATATAAATGTTGGCAAGGATGTGAGGAAAAGGGTACACTTATACTGGTGGGACTGCAAATTGGTACAACCATCTGGAAAGCAGTATGGAGATTGCTCCAAAAAACTAGGAATGGATCCACCATTTGACCCAGCTATCCCACTCCTCAATATATATCTAAAGGACCTAAAATGAGCATACGACAGTGAGTCAGCCACATCAACATTCATAGGTTCATAGCAGCTCAGTTCACAATAGCTAAGCTATGGAACCAACCAAGATGCCCCTCATGTGATGAATGGATAAAGAAAATGTGGCATATACACACATATTACTCAGACGTAAGGAAAAATGACATTATGTCATTTCCTGGCAAATGAATGGAACTGGAGGATATCATACTAAGTGAAATAAGCCAGTCTCAGAAAACCAGAGGTAGAATGTTCTGATATGTGGAAGCTAATCCAAAATGAGAAAAAGAACAGAGGAATAGAAAAAGGGGAAAGAAATGGAGGAAGGAGGAATGAGATAGGGAAAGTTCATGAAATGAATTAGACTTAACTTTCTCATGTTCATATATGAACACAATAGTGAATCTCATCAACATGTATATAAACAAGTCACTAAACAAAATATTAGTAAATACCATCAGTAGACAGATGAGGAGAAGGGAAATACTGTGGGGACTGAATTAGAATAAGTTGTACTGTATTCTTTTATAAAAATGTCAATGCTTATCCTATTGTTAAGTATATCTAAAAAGAACGGGCTTGAAGAAAGAGTGGGGAAGGGGAGATACTGGGAACAGGGTTAAAACAAGATACACCCGAAGCTTTTATAATTATGTCAAAGTACATTTCCATTGTCATGTATGTTAAAAAGGGGGTGGAAGGGAGGTAAAGGGGAAAAACTGCAGACTAAATTAGAACAAATTAAAGTTCATACCTTTATAATATACTTGGGTCTGTACATCCTTTTTCAAAAATTTAAATTGCTATCAAGGAAGCATGTATTTCCAAAAATTATAAAATTTCTTTTCAAACTGGCACATGTCTGTAATCCCAGAGACTCAGGAGCCGAGGCAGGAGGATTGCAAATTCAAGGCAAGCCTCAGCAACTTAGCAAGACCCCATCTCAAAATATTAAAAAAGTTTTTGGGGGGAAGGGTTCTGGGGATGTAGCTTAGTGGGTAAACCAGCCCATGAATTCACTCCTTAGTACCAAAAAATAAAAATAAATTATAAAACTGCATTAGACTACAGAATGCTGGTTCACAATTGCTAAGGATTACTAATGGTAAAAATTAAAAATATGAAGGAAAATAACTGAGAAAAGCAAGACATGGTTATGAAGGAAATTAAGGAGTACAAGGATATATTTTTGTTGATTGAAAAAGAAAGTAAATTCTGTAATAAAGTGATAGTTTGTTCCAGAATGCAAAAGACAGGTAGATATTAGACAAGTGTCGCTACCTCAGGTGTTCCTGAGGGCGGGCGGGATGGCTCAGATCAGTCGAACCGTCCCCCAGGGTCCGAGCAGGAGGGTGAGTGCCACGGCCGAAGTCTGGATCCCCCTCGTTGGAGATCCCCTCCGTCTTGGCTGGGGAAATGAGTCAGTGACACAAAGAAGGTGGCAGCTCAAATCCGTTTATTACCAAGGCACACAGGTTTTTATAGGGAGGGGAGACAGCCAAGGAACCAATGGTGAAGTGGCAGACTGGCTTATCCCAGCCAATGAGGGACTGTCATGTTGGTGGTGTAGTTTAAAGGGGTACAGAAAGAAAGAGGAAGCAGCCCTCAAGCATGCTTTTTTTGCGCTCTTTTGCTCAGAGCGTGCATGCCGCGGAGCATGAAAGAGGAAGCTTAAGAGGAGAAGAAGTGTCATGGCGTCCAGCGCAGCGTTTGTCTTTTGCACAGTGCCTAACAGGCAAGCTAAAGGTTGGATAAGTCATGGAAGGTTTGAGGATTATAAAGGGGTATGAAAAGAAGTGGATTTTGTAGACTTTATGAGTGATCAAATTGGTGAAAATTCTGTTTTTTAGTGGTTGAAGATTGATACCAAAAGTGTACTTGCGGAAACCTCAGGTTTGGTCCCCTGTGTTTGAATGGCAGAGATTTATTTCTTGGAGCATTAATCTGTTCTTCACAGGAAATTGATATGAGTTTGGTGGAAGTCAGGGTTGTGTCTCCTGAAGTCAAAGAATGAAACAAGGGACATGGAAGCACACATAGCAGGCAAATTTTATTTAAAAACAAAGATAGCAGAGTAGACTTCCCCCAGAGTGGGAGAAGGGGACAGAGCCAAAGAGGGTGTAGGACCTACCATTTTTATAGTTTCATAATATTGTTTTCCCTTCCCCAGGCCTGGGAGTAGGGCGCAGAGGTTCTGGCTTGATCTAGTCTTGGCTTTTGTGCTCAGAGCATCTTTATTAGCGGAAGTAATGCAGTGCCTGATTGGAGTGTCTGCATTGGGACCCTCTTTAATAGCATTGGGGGTGTCAAATTGATATGCATATCTGTTCATTAGGAGCAGTGGATGCTGGATGCTCTTTGTCCTCTTAGAAGAAAAAGAACTGGTTTCCTCTTGTGCGAATCAAACTTCCAACTATGCTTTTTCTCCCTGTCTCAAAATTATGAAAGATGTTTACCTTTTTTGTAATCAGACTAGAGATGAAAAGATTCTGTAATTTCTTGTGCTTTGTGCCTTTAAAAATAATTTTTTTTTGGCTGAAGTGGTGGCTCAGACATGCGCAAGGAAGTGGGTTTGAACCCCAGCACCATGTACCCAACAAAGTGTTGGAGCAATGAAAGCCACATGAAAAACTAAATAAAACTGATTCTTTCTCTCACTGTTCCTCTCTTAAAAAAAAAAAAAAAAGAAAAAAGAATTTTTGTTGGGCATGGTGACAAATGCCTATAATCCTAGTGGCTCCTGAGATTATGGAAGGTGGATTACAAGTTCGAGGCCAGCCTTAGCACCTTTAATGAGATCCTGTTTGAAAATAAGTATATAAATAAAAAGGACTGGAGATATAATTTGATGGTAAAGTGCCCCTGGGTTCAATCCCCAGTGCCCCCCCCCATCCCACCCATACACACACACACACATAAGTTGTCATTTTGATTTTGTGTAATTATGATTTCATTTAAATATTATAAACCATTTGATGCATTTGACAAACTTTACAAAATCAAATTCTGAAATCAAGCATTTTGACCTAGAACTAACTTTGGAATTTTCCATGGAGCTCTTGGAAGCCAAAAAGGACATATTAAACTTATTTGATTTAAATTATATCAAAAGCATTGTCAAATAAGAAGTGATGGTTAACTTTGAGTTAAATTTGTATTAATATTATTAATATATGTTCCAAATTTATGAGACCCCTAGAAATCTGATGTCTTAGTGCAGTCATAATTCTAATGTTAAATTAGAATATGCCACAAGATGTAGTAACCAAATTTCTTTGTTAATTGTGAATTATCATCAGATCTTTAGCCATTGACTGTTTTAAGTCTTATCCAAAGTTAAACTGTTTTTTCCTGGGCTGGGGATGTGGCTCAGAGGTAAAGTCTTGCCCAGTGTGGGTCAATCCCCCACACCTGAATCAATAAATTAATAAAAATTAAAGATCACTTTATTCTGTTGGTCTTCTGGATGCTTTTTGTAAGCAACTATAATCCTAAAGTATCATGTCCTCAAGAAGGTTTGCAGAAAGAAAGGTTTCCAGTAACTCTGAATTAGGCAAAAAATTTTCCCAAACTCCCATGAGGAACTGTTGGATCCGTGAAACCACTCACCAGTTACATGAGACTAAAAGAGTTGGTGAAAATATTATGGTTTCTATGACCTTCTTGCTACAACTTAAACCTACTGACTCGAATTCCCAAAGATTAAAATCTGACAGGACTCTGAGGAAGCAAAGTCTGCTTCCTTTCTTTCTGCTATCAAGGAAAAACCAAAACAAACCCTCAAGCTTTAGTTGCTTAGTTGACTTAAAAATCATTAGTTTAGGAGGTCATACAGCCAGGTGACACATGACCACCTCCCACCAGCTTTGCTGTGGATCATACCTCTGCCATGTGGGCTATGATGATAACGATTGCCTAGGTTACCTTGCTGGGACCTGAAGACCACTTTTCCTGAAAAACAGGCTCTTCATTCGGGCCTCCAGCTGCCGGTGATGGGTGAATGGAACAAGATGTCCCTCTCCCTTGCAATCTTAAACTTTGGGCTAAAGGCACCTCCCAGCTGCCATGAGCAAAAACACGCCATAAGAATAAAAAGAGGTGGCATCTAAGTTCCTGAATATCTCTGCTTATTCCCAGAAAAGAGATGAATACTCCTCCCCGTTACTAACCTCTCTCCCCCTCACTATGCCTATTCTATAACTACTCAACTCCCTGGAGTCTGTTTTATGAGCAAAGCTCCCACTTCTCCCAGATCTAAATAAAGATCTTCCCTCTTTCACTCTTATCTCTTAAGTCTTTATAGCCTTATCAAGTGGTAGCAGTAAAGACCTTTTCTTGCTCACACTTTTTTATGCAGATAAGCAGCCATCCCCTCAGAGTACTAAAAATTGAATAGGGATTAAAAATACCTTTTAGATTTTAATTACAAATATATTGTAACTGGACTCCTTTAAAATTGAAAAACTTAAAAGAAGCACCCAGTCCTCTCATTCGGCATTCTTTAAGTTGCTTTTTCCCTTCTAGCGGTTTCTCATGCTAGGAGCAGAAACTGCCCTCCTCCAAGCCCTGGCACCAGGAGCAAACAGGCAAATCACCAAAGCCTGAACTGCCCACACTCCTCTCCGCTCACAGGTCCCATAGCCTGACCATAATGTACTTACCTTCGTCTCCCCACTTCCTCTTCCCTCTAGCTCATCCGAAAGCTGCTGTGACAAGGGGAAGATCAATTTTTAGTCCAGCTATCTTCCCAGTTTTGGCCAAATCAAGAATAAATTGTTGTTTCACTGTCATTCCTCTTTTTGTTAAGTAAACTCTAAATGTGGCCGGTGATCCAATCTGGTCTGTTAGGACCCACTCCCCCAGTCAAGCCTCTGGTCAGGGTCCCTAGTATAACACTGTAACCTTTTCTTTGGGACCACTGACTGATGCTCATTGCTTTCTGATCAAGTCTTCTGTCCCTGTACATATATTAGGCTAAGTTTTTTCAACAAAAACAAGACCACAGTAAGTTGTTCTTCTAAGGGAGATAAATACTTTTAGCATTGGATTATGTCTCCCCTGACAAAATAACACAGTGAAAAAAACAGCACCTTTATTTTTCCTCTTGAAATTAATCCAAAGTCTGTGATGAACCCTCTTGCTCAAAGACTTTTCCTAAGCTTTCTGAGTCTCTTCCAGTAGTGATACGGAAGAATTCAGTAACACTTCCTTTGGGAAATATGTTTTTCCCTCTTTGAAGTCATAACTTTCTCCTGTAGCCCTAGATTCTCATCATAGAAGTGTGCTGGGGGGGAGGGACTGTTATGCATTCTTCAGAGTTCATTAAAGTTGTGAATGAAAATTACTCAGTAGTAAAGCAATCTTTTTTTAGTGACAAGATTAACCTTCTGCCTCACAGAATTCCTGCTGACAGTTTTGTAGAAGACATCTCTAAAAATTCTTTACAATGCACTAGAAAGATCTTTAGAGTTTCTTCTTGTGAATTTCCGTGCAGCCAAAGTTAAAGAAATTGACTTCTGAATCCATATTTCCCAACTAAAAAAAGACTAATCCACTTGAATGGTCCACCACCTCCACCACCAATGTCAAGCATCATTTCACCAGCCAGAGAAGTTGCTGTGCTGATTTTCTTCTTAGGAATATTGGTGATTTTGACTGTGTGGCACCAAGCTAGTCTGCTTCCTTATCCTTCAGACTATTAAAGGATTATATATAGGACACAGGTAGTGATCTACTTCAGCAAGGGTCGGCTTGCCACTGTAGCTTTATGCTTGTTCAAAAGATTTAACTCCCTACACGTACTTTTCCAGAAGCAGCCACTTTCTAGAAAAAAAAATTGATTCCTGATGACTAATTGGGTCCTCTCTCCCCACTTTAATTGCTCTTATTGCCAATAATTGGGTTAAAAGAAATTTCTCCATCATTACCTAAGGCTTTCTCTCCTCTGTGGGACATGATCTAGGAATAAGGCATCCTAGTAACATGGAGGCACTGTGATCATAAAATGGTTAGTGGAACATGATAAAAAAATAATGCATGCATTTATCAGTGATGCTTTCTCCAAAAGGCCTTGATGAAAAGGGGGAAATGATAAAATAAAAATTTTTAGCCATCCATAATTTAATCAAATGGGCTTCAGGATGATAGAAAAAACAGATAAGGAATCAGTTAAAAAGCCTGCATAAGGGGCTGGAATGGTGGCTCAGCAGTTACTGCACTTGCCTTGCATGCACAAGTACGCTGGTTCGAAACCCAGCAGCATGTACACAGTGAAGTGTCTGAGCAATGAAAGTCCATGAAAAACTAAATAAAATTGATTCTATCTTTCTCCCTCTCTCAATGTCCCTCCTTAAAAAAAAAAAAAGCCTGTAGAAGACTTTGTTAAATTCTTGAATGTGCATGTTGAAACCTTGACATAAATGCTGCCTGCCTATCAGGGTCACAGCACCCTATTCAAATATAAACTCTCCACACTGCTCACACTAACCTATTCAAAAGCGACAATCACTTGTTATGGACAGCCCTCCTATCTCAAAGTTCCTCCTGCTTTGTGTTATGCCACCCCTCTTATCTATAGCCACTGTAGGTTCAATTTGTGCTTTACCTAATTTTTGCTATAAAATTACTCTTAGTTCTAGGGCTAGTGGACGTTTTCCCAACTGCTCTCTACCCTTGATGCTGAAAGTTTCAGAAACTTGTCTCAGGTTTTGGTCCTTTTTCCATCCAGCATCTGTACAGCTCAGTAAACCTTTTAATTTCAGAGGTGCCGGAGTTAACAAGAGTTTTGGTTTCACATGGCACAGTGCATCACTTGTGTTTGTGGCAGGGCCGATGTAAGCGAACATACTGTACTGCCAATCGCACATATGAAAGTATAGCATGTGCATTTATGTATAGTGATACTTGATAATAAGCTGTTACTGATATGCATTTACCACACTATTTTATTATTTAAAATACACTCCTACTTGGAAAGCTATAGTAATGAAATGCCATATTATGCTACCAGTAGCCTCAGTCATTTGTTTACCATGTCTCTGGATCCAGTCAAGGGATTGTGCAGTGTTTGGCCTATAACATCTAGGTGTATGTAAGTACACCTGTGATGTTTTCACAACAAAGAAATCACCTAATAGTACATTTTTCAGTGTTTCCCTATGGTCAAGCACCAACTGCAACATGAAGTGCTTTATAATAGGCAACATCTACTGAAGTAGTATAATAGTGTTTCTGGAAGTATTACCAATTTAATATGAAATAACTTTGTCCTTCTCAACTATACAATAGAAAACATTTTCTTGGTAACTATGATGGATCCAAGATGATGTAAGCATTAAATAAAATTATGTACACACATTTGAACCAAATAACCATCAGAGAGAACTTATCCAAAGAATAATGTAGTAGAGCGCTGCAGTGTGAATATGAATACCAAAGCATACTGTGAGTGTGCTCATAAAGTTGAGGCAACGAGGGTTAATTTTTCTTTTTTTCCTATTTGAGCATTTTTTAAAAATTTATTTATTTTTAACTGATAAAAACAAATTTGTTGGCTTGGAAGACAGAGGCAAGAGAATAGCAAGTTCAAAGCCAGCCTCAGGAACTTATCAAGGCCCTCAGCCAAGACTCCCCCCCACCCCCACCCCCACAAAAAGGGCTGGGGATGTGGCTCAGTGGTTAAGTGCCCCTGGGTTCAATCCCCAGAACAACAACAACAAATTGCACACATTAACCCATTACAATGTTTTGATACATGTATGTTTATATCAGATTAAACATATTTATCTCCTCAAACATTTATAATTTCTTAATGGTGAAAACTTTCAAAATCCTCTCTTCTAGCTTTGTGAGTTGTCCAGTACATCACTGTTACCCATAGTCATCCTAGTGTGCAGTAGCATACAAGAACTTACTCCTGTCTAACTGCAACTTAACACCCATTGATCCATCTTTCCCCACCCTCCTGCCACCTACTCTTTCTGTCCTCTGCTAACCACCATTCTACCCTCAACTTCCATGAGATCAACTTCTTTTGATTCCACAGGAGTGAGATCAGGTGTACCTCTCTTTCAGTGGTTAGCTTGTTTCCGCCTAAGATAATGATCTGTCTCCATTCTTGTTGAAACAATGATAGGATTCCATCCATATTTATGACTGATATTCTATTGTGCATTCGTACATTCTGTTTACCCATTCATTAGCTGATGGACACAGACTGTTTCCTCTTCAAGGCTATTGTGAATAGTACTTCAGTGGATGTGGGAGTAAAGCTGTCTCTCACCTAAAGGGCCTAGTTCAATCTCCAATACTGTAATTTTACTCTACCACTGAGCTACATCTCCAGCCTTGTGTAGATGTCTACTGATTTCATTTCCTTTGGATGTATACCCAGAAGTGAGATTGCTAGATCATATGCTAGTTCTGTTTTTAATTTTTGAGGAACCTCAATACCGTGTTCCATTCATAACAGTGGGCAAGGGTCCCCTTTTTTCCACATTTTCACCAACACTTGTTAGTCTTTTTGAAAAAATGCCATTCTTACTGGGGTGATATCTAATTGTGGTTTTGATTTTCACTTCCCTGATAATTACTGATGTTGAACATTTTTCATGTACCTGTTAGTCTTTATTAATTTTGTACCAGGGATTGAACCCAGAGGCGCTTAACCACTGAGCCACATCCCCAGTCCTTTTTATTTTTTATTTTGAGACAGGGTATTGCTAAGTTTTTTAGGGCCTCACTAAATTGATGAGGGTGGTCCTGAACTTGTGACCCTTCTGCCTCAGCCTTACAAACTGCTGGGATTACAGGCATGTGGCACTGTGCCTTGCTTGGTCTTCTTTTAAGAAAATGTCTATTTAGATATATTTCCAATTTTAATCTTTTTTCTCCTGTTAAGTTTTTGGAATTCTGGATTTAAACTCTTGTCAGATGCATAATTTAGAAATAGAGTCTCCCATTCTGTAGATTTCCTCTATTCTGTTGTGATCCTTTGCCGCAAAGAAGCTTTTCTCATTTGATGGAATCACATTTGGCCCTTTTTTTTGGGGGGGGGCTTTTGTTTTCTTTTTGTTTTGGGAGGGTTTCTTCAAATAATCGTTGCCTATGTCAAAGTTCTGAAGTGTTTCCCCATGTTTTCTTATAGTAGTTTCACGGATCAGGTCTTAGATTTAAGTCTTTTTATCCATTTTGAATTGATTTTTGTAACTGGTGAGATAAAATAGGGGCTGGGTTTGTTTTGCATTACTGGGGCTCAGATCCAGGCCCTTTGGGTAAGTACTTTACCACTGAGCTACATCCCCAGGCGTAGTTTTATTCTTCTGCATGTGAATTTCCAATTTTACCCAGCTTCATTTATTCTCTACTATGTGAAGTTAGCACCTTTGTCAAAACAGCTGTAGATGAATGAGTTTATTTCTAGGCTTTCTACTCTGTTCCACTGGTCTGTGTCCATTTTTATGCAATACTATTACTTTACTGCAGCTTGTAGTATATTTTATAGTCAGGTATTATGCTGCCACCTGCTTTGTTTTTTGTTTGTTTGTTTTGTTTTTGTTTTTCTTAAGATGGTTTTGGCTATTTGGGTTTTTTTGTGATTCCATATAAATTTTAGAAATTTTTTTTCTAATTCTGTAAAGAATGCCATTGGTATTTTGGTAGTCATTACATCGAATCTTTAAATTGCTTTGGGTAGTATGGGCATTGTAGCAATATTTTTCCAATCCATGAAATGTCTTTCTACTTTTTTTATCTTCTTCAATGTTTTATAATTTTCCTTGTAGAGATCTTTCACCTCTTGAGTTAAAGTATTCTTGCTTTTTCCTTTTCTTAGGAAATCTTTCAACTTTTCCTAAAAAAGTTTATAATATGGGAAATGGGGAAGATTACGTAAGATAACAGCTGGGTGTGGTGGCCCATACCTGTAATCCCAGTGACTCAGGAGGCAGAGGCAAGAGGATTACAAATTCAAAGCCAGCCTCAGCCACTTAGCAAATCCCTAAATAACTTTGTGACATCGTGTCTCAAAAAAAAAAAAAAAAAAAGGGCTGGGAATGTGGCTAAGTGGTTAAGCACCCCTGGGTTCAATTCACAGTACCATAAAAAAGCAATATTTTGAAACAATAATCCTTGACAAGGATTAATAGCAAGGATGGCACCAGTTCAAGGTTGAGGAAGTTGTTTCTGGGTAGATCTATTTTTTCGTGTAGGTTATGGTTCTGGTAGAGTCTTGTGTGAGAATCCTTCTTTCATAATCTTCCAGCTTTTTTTTATTTATTAATGTTGACACAAGCTACTCCATTTTGATCCTGACAACTGTTACAAATTCTAAAGAAGTAAATGCCAAATGCAAGCTAGTATAATTATGGTTGCCAGAAATTTAAGAAGTAAACTAAGTTGTTTTTTATGTAAGTCATTTCAATTTTACATACAAGTTTTCAAGTAGTTATAAATGTATCTCACTCAAATTTACAACTCCCCCACCCCTGAATATTGGTGATTTAACCCAAGGTCTTACACATACTAGGCAAACATTCTATGTCTGAACTACAATTCCAGTACTTTTTAAGTTTTATTTTGAGATAGAATCTCATTAAGTTGCCCAGCTGGCCTCAAACATGATCCTCTTGCCTCAACCTCCAGAGTCTCTGGGATTACAGGCATGTGCCACCATGCCTAGCCCAAACCTTTGCCTTGTTCATCCTTTGACCTATAAAAGCTCTAACTACATTTCCAATCTGACCTCCTACCAACATTCCCATGTATTTACTTTGTTCAAGCCACACGGACTAAATCCCATTGCCTTGAGACTCCCACCTTATTGCATGTTTAATTGGACTGCTTGTCAGTCCTACTCTTAGATTTCCTTACCACACCCTTGCCACCAGGCTGAATGAAAAGCTCTTCAGATTCCCCATAATTCCTTTTGAATACTTTTGTGATAGTTGTGAAATCACCTGTGATCAGTGACAATATCCAAAATACCTCCTTCAGTACCTATTACACTGCTTAAACATAAAAGGTATCAATAAAAGTTGATAGATTAAAAAATAAAAGATACCTTCTAATTAAAAAGTTCATTTTGGAAAAAAATTTAAAAGTGATACAGGGATCATTTCAACCATATTTCTAAAATTTGTGCCCAAGAAAAAGGGAGGGAAGAATTTAAAGAAATTGTATGCAGTTAAGCATAGGAAATAGTTTGCCTAGAATAAAAAAAAATTAATTTTAACTCCATACCTAATGTTTTCTTTTTTTAGGTACTAGGGATTGACATGTGGGCAAGTTCTCTACCACTGTGTTATGTTCCCAGCTCTTTTTGTTTTATTTTGAGCTAGGGTATCACTAAGTTATACAGGCTGGCCTCAAATATGTGACTCCCTGCCTCAGGCTCCTGATTATCTGGGATTACAGGTATGTACCATGGCACAAACTATTTATACCTTTGTAAAACACACACGCACACACACACACACACACAAATGTGTATTAAGTTGTAATACCTGAATATTCAAGACATTTTTCTTCAAAATTCTTACACTTACAGATGTTATAAAATTAAATAGAATGACAATCGATTCACATTACAAAGAACATTAGTAAATATGATGTTTGTAAATATTTCAATTCCTGCACAGTATGTTTTGAAAAGGCTGGGAAGCCATATGACTGATAGTTAAATATGTCTACTGAGGCTATTCATCACTGCCAAGAATAGGTCCATTATTTTACAAGAAAGAAGTCTAGGAGAAAATTTAAAATTTAACATTTTAGCTACTCCCTGGATTAAGTTTATCTAGGTACTCACCAAAACAAAAATGTGGTTTTATTAAGGCAAAATGCTTAAACAGTTTCTAACAAACTCATTTCAATGCTAATATTTGTAAAATGTTAATGTTTCTTCACCATTTAAGAATAGAATAAAACTTCATTTTAGCCTTTTCATCCAGACATAATACATGTAATATGTATTAGAAAAACTACTAGTCAATTACATTTATTTAACTTATTTTATTAATAAGAATTTCCCTCAAATGTAGTATTGGGGGGTATGGGAGATGGAAACCTTTCTGGTATTCACAGATGCTATTAACTTGAAATATGTGACTGTTTTTGAGAGCACAGTACTGAGGTTCCTACCAATAAATTATTGAAAAGATGCACAGCAAAACCAAAGTACATTTAAATTCAATAATGTTAAACATAAGTGTTTGAAATAAATTTTCACTTACATATAACAATTACATAATGTCTGTATATGAAAATAATTTAGTAGGAGGACAATGATAATTTTAAGTAGGCATAAAATACTTTTAACAAAATATAAGTCATGAATATTTATATGGAAATATATCAAGTGTAAAGTAAATTAACAGATAAAACAAACAAAAGTTACATGAAACCCTATATGTTCTGGTGAAACATATAGGTGCTTTTTACTTTAATACAAAATACATTAATTCCCCCACCAATACTAGAAAATATCTGTCACCAAAATACATTACTTTCGGGGGGAAAATTCTTCACATTTTCACATAACACATAGAATGCAATAAAGTGCTTTTTCTTATAGGATATCGATCCTAGGAAAATTAAGCAAAAAATTTATTTTTAAAATGCCATTTCTTGTCCTGCTAGCAATACCCCTCCACCACCCCCTGTACTGGGTATCAAACCCAGGATTCTATGCATACTAGGCACACATTCTACCACTGAGCTACATCACCCACCCAATCATGTCTTTTTTTATCTCACTCCTACATTCAGACATAAACTAAATTACTTGGTCATATACAATTTCTTTAAGGAAACAGCTTCTTGTTTGGTAATGTGATTTGTTATATTAATGTAAGCTAATGTAAAATCAAAGGACATTTTTGAAAATACTTGTTGACATTTATGATAGGTTGAGTATCCCTTATCCAAAATGCTTAGAACCAGAAGTGTTTTGGATTTCTGATTTTTTAATTTTAGAATATTTGCATTTTACATAATGAAATTGCTTAGAGAGGGAACCCCAATCTAATTATAAAATTATTTAAGTTTCACATATATCTTATACATATATACTGGAGATAATTTTATGCAGTATTTTTAGTGTACCTACATTTTGCATACAACCTATCACATGAGGTCAGATGTAAAATTTCCACTTGGAATGTCATGACAATACTTAAAAAGTTTTGGGTTTAGGGCTGGAGTGGTGGCTTAATGGTACCACGCTTGCCTGGCATTCTTAAGGACTCAGGTTCAAACCCCAGCACCACATACACAACTAAGTATCAGAGCAATGAAAACCAGATGAAAAACTAAATAAAAAAGTTTCAGGTTTTAGGGCACTTCAGATTTTGGATTTTCAGATTAGGGAAGCTCAACCTGTAATAATATCTATCTTGTTAGAAACAGTCTGTAGAAATGACCTAAAGAACTTCTTTAATAATGATATTTGGATTACATGCTGGATAAAAATCAGAGGCCATTCCTGTGCCTAGACTATTTACTTTTACTAGTGTAAGTGCAAAATTGTTTTACACCAAAAACCCAAGTTTGAGTAAAGTGAACATTTCCTACAATCAGTAAAAACTCCCTTTTCTCAGAAATAATAGATAATTGTCATTACCAAAAATGGCAATATTCACATCACACAAATGATTATATTATGATTCATATAGATTAGTTATTCTTTTAATTAAAGAAATCCTATTTCACTTGAGACTGTAACACAATAACTAGGGGGTAAATGGAATGCTTTTGAATTTAATGCATTTAATTAACAGGTAATATTTAGCAAAAATGATTATTACTTAAAAAGTAACTTCTATTATCTACTGAAATTCCTATGTACATGATTTAAATGTGCACAAGATGAGCTTTTTTTAATTCTACACTATACATCATTTAGCACACAATTCTGGTGTATCTGACATATAATAAGATTAAGTTACACTGAAATGTATAATATTAAATTCTCAGAGACTGCGTTTGATACTAAGGAGTAATTTTTCTTTTTCTTTACAAGAATGCTAAATGGTTGTGATTTATGGATTATCTTTTTAAAAATGTACAAAAATAAGAAAATTTTTATTTTAAAATTAGGATTATGAGTTAGGTACAATGAAAATTATTCATTTAAATTACTGGAAAGAAACACTAAAATCATTATAACAGAATAATGTGAAAAAAGTTCTTGCCTAAGAATCTCCATCTTATTTGTCTATGGTTGTTTCAAGTTAAAACAGTATCACTAGAATTGCTGCCTTTGAACATTTTGTTTCTGGAAAAATGCCTTTCCAAATTCATATGTACTAATCATAATGGCACAAGCAGGAGCAATTTTAATTAAGCGAGGAATCAGGCCTGAAAAGAAAACAGGAAAAATGAATAAACTTTACCTCATTTTTTAAAAAAATACAACTTATTTGGCTTCATTCTGATAATAATCAAAGTATTATAATGCAGTAATATATCAAATTCTGTATCATAAGTTGGTAGCAAAGAATGGTTCAAACTCCTTACTCCCAACTTCCTCATTTTAATTCCAGGTTATATAGAAATTTATCTAATTGATAATAAATCGATTACTTAATGTTTCATTTAACTTGAAGCAAAAGTATTTAGGAGAAAATGAAAAATATAGAATGTTGTCTGTAACTTCTACCTTGAAGTAAATTTTAGGTGACAGATTTAAAACCAGTAATTCTGTTCAATGATTCTGTAAAACAAATATTTTTACCTGTAAATAATCCAGAAAATCCATTTTTAGCAATAATACTCTTCATTATAACCCACGTTGACATGTGCAAAGGCATAGAAACTATAAAGAAAGAAATAATGCTATCATAAATCACAATTTAATAACTGCTTATACTAATAGTGCAAATACAATGGTGCCTATTGCCTTTGGAAGTATATCATTTTACTATAAGAAGAACAGATCTGCTCACCTAAAGAGTTATTTTCCATCATATTTTTAATAGTTGGAATCATTAAGAAGGAAAAGAAAAAGGTTCTAAGTTCAAAGGTATATTATAGAAGCAGATGCAATAAAGGAGAGATATACAGGGTTGAGAATTTCTTTAGCTTAATGGTATTATTCTTTTTAACTTTTTTCCATGTCTTAAAAATTTTGCTTATGGGATTTTTAAAAGATGCATAGGAATTTTTCATAGGATATTTAATACCAAAGAAAATTACAGAAAATCATTTGTCATTTTATTTTCCATAATTAAAAAGTTTTTTCCTAAAAAGAGGTTCTGAGGAAAATAGGTCATTTTCTCTCATGGTATCCTGCTGTATTATAATGTTTCTGAATAAATATTTCAGTCTTGAAATAGAGCAGTACTCTCCCCTCCAAAGGGCAGATGTTTAGCTAACGTTACTGTTCAGTTATTTGTAACCACTAAAAACCGAGGAAAAAACTAATTTTTTTCAACTTAGCAAAAGTAGATGTTACTGAAGTTCAAACAAAGCTTATGAATGTTGCATATGCTGTACACAGTTTGCTGACCTTCATTTTACCCACTTATTTAAATAGTGGGCTTAAAGCTCATAGACTACTAAATGCAATGAGGCGGGGTGGTGTTTTGGTACTGAAGATTTAATCCAGTGGTGTTTCACCACTAAGTTACAATCCCAGCCCTTTCTATGTTTTATTTTGAGACAGGGTCTCACAAAGTTACCTAGGTTGGCCTTGAACTTTTGATCCTTCTGCCTCAGCCTCCTGAGTCAGCGGGATTACAGCAATGCACCACCAGACCTGGCTAAGATTTCTTAAATTTTTTTGTATGGGTTTAAAGTATTTTTTCTGGATATTCCATTATAACAGTACATACTTATTTGTTTCATTAAAGAAAGAATAAGGCATAAGAAAAAATATCTTCTTTCCCTTATTTTAGATATTCCCAACTTAACATCTAGAAGAAAAAAATAACATCTTAAAAAATTTTAAATTAATTAAACTTACTTTTTTGACTTTCATATAGCCAAAGTTGGGTCTGCTTTTGTGTTTTTACCACATCAAAAGGTAAAGTTGCAACAGCTGCAAACTATCAGAAAGTAAAACTGATTAATTTAAATCTACCTTTTAATTTTTCCTAAAATATTTTAAAATTCTTCTAATTAGCATATTAACAAGGATAATAATGATAACTAAAATTAAGCTTAAGACAAATCAGATATATTTTTAAAAAGTTTTTATTAAAGAAAATAGATATGCCTTGTGTATTTCTCACAAGACTCATAAGTAAACAGTCTCATAAAAATTCCCTTAGTTTTCTGAGATCAGTTACTAGCGGAAGAGTGAGAATTCCAATTAGACCTCTCTGACTCCAAAACCAGCAGTCACAATTTCTGATGCTTCTTTACCTCACATGAAGGCATAACACAATATTAAAGCAGAAATTCTCCAGTAAACATTTAAAACTTTCCAAAATATGTATTAAAAATAAATAATTTTTTAAAAAAAGGTAAAGAAATGGTCTTTGAACATATTAGTCAAATATAGTCACAATGGCTCAAAATCACATTTTTAAAGTTTTCTCAAAATGATTCAATTTTACAATTATTTCTATAATGCCTTAAGGGAGAGTTTTTTTTTTAAAGAATAATTAAATTCCTTGAAGAATATTCTCAATATGTCTGATGTAACAGTCACACCAAGTTAAAACCTGGTCTCTATTTTTCTACTTACCAACTCACATTTGGGCCAGCATTCTCATAAAAAGCCCCTTAAACTCACTTTCATTGTATTTTCTCCAGCAGTTTGTTAAGTTCTTTATATCAGTTTTAAATAGCAGAAGTAAATCAAAATCAAGTACTATTTCTCCATTTCCACAACCTACCATATATAGTAGCAACAGGTAGTTATGTTATATACAACTCTTCCACTTTCTAAAGGAATGTAGTTTAAACTGTTCTGTTTTATGATAGAAAGTATGGATGCTGTCACATTCATGTACTTTTTCTGATAACAGACAAGTCTTGATTTGAAAAGTATCAAAAGGCATTTTCTAGATCATTGAAACATAATTTAAAAATAAATTTTCTTCATTAAGCAGAAATAGTAAAACAAAACTTTCCTTCACATTCCCATAAAGCTGGTACAACATCTTGAGGCCATTATTTAACAACATTAATTGCTTGTCTGGCCCAATAGACTTATAATTTACTAGGTTTAATTTGATTTTAGACCTAATAATATTCTTATCTAAGTTTGAACTCAACAGTAGTAGATTCTGTAGCTTAGGTTTTCTTATATATTATTCCAACACTTTTTGGCATTTTTCTATCATTTCACTCTGGCCCCTTCATCCTATTTTTATGTGATTCCAGTGTCACTGTTATGCTGCAATTATCACAAATTAAACTTTGGAAGCATGTGTGTATATAAAACTTTTTATGGCCAAAGTCATTGTGACATAAATCTACCAACAAAAGTTTACTGTACAACTTTCTCTTATATATGTAAGGGTGGGAAAAGGAAAACTTCCTACTTTAAAATGTCATTTAAGAGTCTTCCACTCTGCTTGTAATTTTCCTTGAAATTCTTATAAGCCAAAATGTTTCCTAAGAAACAGAAAACAGTAACAGAGTATGGAACTGCTTTTATTTAATTCAAAGACACATATGGGATGAGATTCCACGAAATATTACTTAATCCTATCTACTAGTATTTATTAATCCAGTGCATTTTAAAATATTCTGCAAATAATAAAGCACTATTTCAAGTATTATCATGATCATAACTGTAATGATCCAACAAATCTAAAGATTTCTCAGAAAAATGTAATGTACTTGTAATATAATAAAAACATAAATACAAAGTATACTTTAAAACTATTTTAATAATTTATTTCCTTAAGTAGGATAAATACTTAAATTTTAAAGTGTGCAATTCAAAAAGCACTAACAATATATATTAAATACTGTATAATACTATATTCTGTGTTAAAACAATAATTGCTGTTTTGCTGGAGTATTAATAACAAAAGGATAAACTTACAGAACCAGACAATGCCCCTGAAGTAAAGTTGATCATAAACGTCGGTTCATGAAAACCAGATTTCTCACACAACCACTTCTTTAAAATTTCATAGTTATACCAGTACATTGCTATAAAAATAGAGAATGAAATGAACACATATTAGGAATTAAAATGTGGACTTTAAAGAAAAGAATCATGAAGTTATAAGTTAAAGGAAAAGAAATTCTAGCACTGACATATCTTGCTTTCTGCTTAAACTGGGTGGGATTTAAAAAGGCAGGGGTTTTTAATTCTCAGTAATATTCTAGCATTCTTATAAACAACAACAACAACAACAACAACAACAACAACAAAAATCCTGTGTATCAGTAAAGTAGAACTATAATTCCAAAACCTGACAAGAACAAGTAAAAGAAAGGAAAAGTAAATGCCAGCCTAGTGAACACAGGCTTAAAAAATCCTTTAAAAACATCACCGATAACAAAACAAAACGAAGCCAAAAGTGTTTCATAAAAGATCTTTCATGACGACCAGATTGGATTATCCCCCAAATGCTAAATAAACAGTGTTCTATACCACATTATCAAAACAACTGGATTAAATGGTAACAAAAAAGTGATCAATAAATTCTAACACTTCCATTTAAAGTGAACAAAACACTCATTAGGAATCTAAAAGATAAATAGGAATTCCTTTAACTTGATAAATGGTATGCATCAAAAACCTGTGGCAAGGTAATTATTAATATAGAAACAATAGAACCATTTCCTTTAAAATGAGAAAAATGAGGGCCTAGAGAGGTGGCTCTTGCCTGGCACATGCGTAGACCCAGGTTCGAACCCCAGCACCATATACACAACTAAGTTTCAGAAAAACAAAAACCAGATTGGAAAAAAAAAAAAAGTTGACTCTATCTTTCCCCTTATTTTCTTAAAAAGACATTAAAATGATAAAAAGGATAGCTATTAATCATCCCTACTATTCAAACTATACTAAGCAGAAGAAAGTTATAAAGATTAATGTATAATATTTTAGAAGAAAAATTCAAATCTCTTCTAAAACACCTTTAAAAAAAGTTTTATTATTAACATAAAAAGATAAGATAAGACAAACCTACCATCAGATCCAGCTATTCCTCTCCTGGATATTTTTCCAGGGGATTTAGAATCAGCACATTACAGCGAAACAGCAAAATCTACGTTCATAGCAGCTCAATTTACAATAGCTAAATTATGGAAATAACCCAGATGTTCCCTCACTGGATGAATGGATCCAAAAACTGTGGTACATATATACCATGGAGTTCTACTCAGCAAGTAGAAACAATGATATTGAGGTCTTTGAAGAAATGGATGGCTATGGAAGAAATCATGCTGAGTGAAGTCAGCATAACCCAGAGAACCAAGGGTCGAATGTCTTACTCATCTGTGGAGGTTGGAGCTAGACCCTGGCCGGTGTGAAAGGTGGTCAACTCTCACATATTAAACCATGCAAAGGTGGAGTGACACATAACCTAAGGCATTCATAGAGATGTACTGCGGAGGGGTAAGGGTGGGAAATTGGGGGGGGGCTCTAGGAGGTAAATCTACTTTTCAGAATATATACATATCATATTGTTTCGTTGGAAGCATTTTTGATTTACAACAATTAAATTACTTAATAAAAAAACAGACATGACATTCCTAGAGAAGAAAAACGAGGTGACATTAAGAATTTTTACAAAGAATTTGTTGTAATTTAGATTAGTAATTTAGACAGAATCTACTGGCATATTAACCAGTGAAGCAGATCATGTATATACATGACGATCTGATATGACAGAGGTGACAATGCAGATTCCTGCAGCAACTGTAATTATTCCATAAATGATGAGACAATAAGCAACCCCAATGAGTGGGGATGAGAATGAATACCTATTTTGGTCCACATCCCCAAAGTGGTTATAATAACTGAATGGCTAGTGAAACAGTGCCCAACTTTATTAATAATCAGAGAAATGTAAATTAAAGTGAGGTACTACTTTAAATGGCTAGATAAAAAAATTAAACAATTATGACTATAGAACTGGCAAAGATATAAAACAGCTGGAAATTTCACATATTGACACTAGGTATATAAAGCTATCCAATCACTTTAGAAAAAAATCCAATATTACCTAGTAAGACTAGAAATGTATACATATGGAGCTGTTGTGGTGGCACATGCCTGTCATCACAGTTAACCAGCAGGCTGTGGCAGGAGGACTGTAAGTTCGAACTCAGACTGAGCAACTTCTTAGGCAGACCCTGTCTCAAAAAAAAAAAAAAAAAAAAAAAAAAAAAAAAAAAAAAAAAAAAAAAAAAAAAAAAAAAAAAAAAAAAAAAAAAAAAGCGAGGGGATATAGCTGAGAGGTAGAACCACCCCAGGTTCTATCCCCAGCAATGCCCCTGCCTCCAAAGAAAGAAAAAAGTAAAGCAAATTTAAGTGACATAGGAATCTATAATTAGTTATCTATTTTATGTTTCTGAACAGCATAACTGAGCACCCACCTACCTGATTTGCAATACTTCTTTTTAATTTTTTTGGCGGGATGGGGTACCAGGTATTGAACCCAGCAGCACTTAACCACTAAGCCACATGCCCAGCTCTTTTTTATATATTTTATTTTGAGACAGGGTCTTGCTGAGTTACTTAGGGCCTCACTAAATAGCTGTGTCTGGCTTTGAACTCATGGTTCTCCTGCTTCAAGTCTCCCAAGTTGCTGAAATTACAGGCATGCACCACTGTGCCCAGCTTGATTTGTAATTCTTTACAGGATACTCACTTAATGGGGAGTTGTTTATTTTTAATAACTAAAGAAGTAGGAATTCATATAATTTAAAGTTGGGCATAAATGGATTCTATATTTTGATTTTTAGTAGTTTACTTACCTTACTGATTATGACTTATTTAGAATAAGTTTAAAGATAGTTTATATTTCTCTGAATAAATACCTACCAAAGTAATGTTTAAAAGAAAATGAAACAGAAGAAGAAAAGCAGGCTTGAATTAGAAACTATTCATTCAATGAAGGCTTGTGAAAATCTGAAAGCCCAAGAAAAAACTAGGAATTTATGCTACACAAAATAGCATACCTATAACCACAAAGGGTTTGAAACCTAGTAAAAGTGATATATGAATAAGACAAGACTACGTGAAATTTAGCAGCTACTAATAAGACATATATATCCTACCTGAGAAAGGCACATCTCTAAGAACAGTAGGAGCCCAGCCCCTCCAAAGTGAAATCCATCCATCTTCATATACTTTCTTGCTGACAAATTGATGCAGTTCCTCATAAGAAAACTTCTTAGACTGCATCTTGGTTCTAATCAATTCTAATGGACTTATCACAGTTACTGCACCAACTAATACAAACAAACAAAAATAAAGACACGCACAGAACAAGCACACATGTAAAAATATTTTATGTATTTCATATTTTAGCTTTTTTTCTGCAATGTTTACAAACTTTAAAATCAAATACCTAATGATGTCAACACATTGACAGATTTTTCTCTTTTTTTCTTTTTGTTAAGAGAGGCACAGCAAGAGAAAGAATCGATTTTATTTAGCTTTTCCTGTGGCTTTCCTTGCTCCAACACTCCGTTGTGTACATAGTGCTGGGGTATGAATTCAGGTTCTCACACAGCCAGGCACCATAACCGCTGAGCCACACCACTCCAGCCCACAGATTTTCTCTCTTGAGGAAATTTTCTTTCTCTTGTTTCACCTCTTTCAAGAGCAGTTCCAGAAATATTATAGTTAATGAGAACTATTACAAAAACTCATTGTTAGTGGCTCCAATAAACTTCACCTCTGTTCTGCACAGAGGTAAATTTCCTTCTGACTAAATGGGGAATCTAAGGTTATAAAGAAAGTGACTCAAGACTTTGGCCAGAATCATATATGGGTCCAGATAACACCTTGGAAGTTTATGAGAGTAAGAACTAATTCTGACATCACTCTAAAAACTGTCCAACATTCAACTAAGATGAGCCAATCCTCTCTCTTTCTGATGGCAATTGCTATATCAATGTGACTTCTAGAGTATGGATATTAACAAATTCATACAAATAAGAATACAAAATATATCTTACTGATATTCTGTACAAAGTACAAATCCTCTGTGCATAATAAATTTAAATGGATGTTTTAAACAAATCAAAATGAAAACAAAAATTTATTACTTACGTCTAGCCACAATTCCAGCAACAATTGGAATGCGTGTTTCATTTTCTCCTAATTTAGATCTCAGATAATCACTTAATTGATCATAACAGGTAAAATAGATAACTGTGGCAGGAACTGCCATCACTCTGAGAAACAAACAAGATTTTTTCAAAATTATCAAAAGGTCTCAAATATACTATTGAATTGAATTGAAACATTACCATAGGTTAAAAAAACACTTTTATTTTGAATAAACTAAAAACCACATTAAATCAGCCCATGAGAGAAATTTATTTTATTTAAAAAATTATTAGCATTTAAGTTAGCAGTAAAAAAGTATAAAATAGGTATATGCTCTCCTGTGATTGTGAAAATAAGTTATATGGCATCATATAAATGCTATGCATTAAGTAAGTGTTATACAGCCAAACTCAGAAAACATAAATTATATAACCTCAGGAAAATACAATAAATAAATAAATAAATAAATAAATAAATGAAAGAAAATCAGAACAGGGAAACGTTCCTCCTTGAAACTATTTTTCTCAGGTATTTCATCATAGAGATGAAAAGGTAAGTAACACAAAGTTCTAATATTAAAAATACAAGACTTTGTCCAACCACGCAAATTGTAAGATAAAATAACCATCACTTAGTAGAAAAATATTAAATTTCAACTTACAGAGTAGGAGGAAGGCCACTCCATAGGGATTTAATGCCTTCATTTTGAATGATTTTTAAAAAGGCATCCTAAAATTATAACAAAAAAATCAGTCAAAATATATCTCAATACCTGACACATAAAAATGTATAGTGATAATTTATTGGTAATTTGCTTCTTTCAAGCATTTTTTTCCTTAAACATGAGCTTCCTGGATTTATATCTGTCTGCTCTTCTAAAAAAGAGAATTTTAATGCAAGTAAAATGAAGCATTTCAGGAGAATATTTCTTACAGAATAAAGTCTCTATTACTCAGTTCTGTATTGTTCTATTTACGGCTTAGAAACAAGGCTTTGGAAAGATTAAGAATATTAGTAGTAACAGCAGAGAAATGTTCAGATAATATCTCTTCACCAAGTATGAAATCTGAGAAGATATTGTTACAGCCCACTTTTTGAAGTCTCTGGAGAGGAGTACAAAGTAGTCAGAAGCTGAAGGAAGTCTGCTGTTAACAAATGAACTCTTACAACTTAATAATAAAAATTTTAAAAAATAAACCAAAAAAATTGGTAAGGATTAGGACATGTCTCCAAAAAAGATATACAGATGGTCAAAAAGCACATGAAAAAATGTTCCAACTACATTGATCATTATGGAAATGCAAAGCAAACCCATGTTGGGATACCAGTAGGTAGGCTAAAATAAAAAAGATGATAATAAGTATTAATGAAAATGTGGAGAAATTGGAACCATCATATATGGCTGATGGGAAAATAAAATGATGTAGCCACTTCGGAAAGGGTCTGGCAGCTTCTCAAAATGTTAAGCGTAGAGTTACCAAGGCCCAACAATTCCAACTCTAGGTATATATTCAATAGAAATAAAAACACACATTCACACAAAAAACCTGAATATTCATAGAAACTTTACTCATTTTCCACTCATAAAGTGGAACTAACCTCAACGTCCAGCAGCTGATGGATTAAAAAAAATTGGTATGTTCATACAATGGCATATTATACACTGATACATGGTACAACATTGATGAGTCTTAAAACACTGTGCTGAGAAGCAGCAGCTAGTCACAAAGGACTGTGTGTTTTCCCAGGAAAAGGAAGCTCAATAAAACTGAAAACTTTTAGACAATAGCCACTCCACTCTAGCCAGACACCACAGAAAAATCTTGAGCACCACCTAGATCCATACCACCAAAGGCCAAGTAGGTAGCCTAGACTACCTACCCTTGTGAAGGCTGAAATGAGGCACTATAACACCATCTCTGGGGTGGTTAGCACAGGTCATTAAGAAGCTGGAGCTGAAACTTATCCCTACCAGATCAGTAATTAGTTCTCTCACCCTCTCTAGGGTAGTGTCAGAGGGAAAAAAGTGAAGAGTCAGGAGTTTTACCAGCAGTAATCAGGCCGCTCTACCATAGAATTAGTGGAAACCATCTGGAGAGCCAAAATCCTTACCCTTGCCTAATAGAAAAGAGGTCCTCCCTCAAACTACCAATGAAAGCTGAGCAAGGGAACCTAGACTTGTAGCTCAACCCAGCATTAACATGGTGGCATCTTCTCCCTTGAGGAAGCAGTGTCAGAAAAAGTCAGTTCAAAGTGGAATGCTTAAACGAGATTTGGAATTGAATAAAAGAATATTCAGAATGTCCAGGTTTTAATAAAAAAATCATTCACCATTCTGAGAACCAGGAAAATGTTAAACTAAATGCAGAGAGACAACAAATAAATTCCAGCACTGAACTAAGATGTTAGAATTACTTGACAAAGATTGTAAGAAACCAACATAGTAAACAGTGCGTGAGGGGCTGGAGTGGTGGCTCAATGGTTACGGCGCTTGCCAGGCATGTGTGAGGATGCAGGTTAGAACCCCAGGACCATGTATGCAATGAAGTGTCAGAGCAATGAAAGCCACATGAAAAAACTAAGTAAAATTCATTCTCTTTCTCACACTGTCTCTCTCTCTTAAAAAATAAAAAAAACTGATATTTATGAACATGTTTGAAATGAATGAAAAATTGGAATGTGTCAGGAAAGAAATATATACACAAAAGCACTAGAGATCAAATGGAATTCTAAAAATGTCAGAGAGAGAGGCAGGAGAAATAAGAGATAGAAAACAGAAAAAGCAAAATAAATAAATGGATATAAGCTCTTAAATATCCATAATAGCAGTAATATAATTAGTCTATTAACTCAAAGATGAAAACTAAGAATGAACTTAAAACATACAATATATTATCTATAAGAAATTTGCTTTAATTATATTGATAACAGGTAGGTTAAAAATGGAAGAATCAATACATTAAAAGATGTCATTTCTACCTGGACTGATAAATAGGCTTAGTGCAAGAACTATAAAAATTTTACAGGATTTTTTTTATATCTACAAATAAGACTATTCTAAAATTTACATAAAAGACAAAGGAACTTTGGGATTAGCTGAAATAAACTTGAAAAAGAAATGTAAGAATGAAGTGTGAGGGCTGGGGATGTGGCTCAGTGGTAGAATACTTGCCTAGCATGTTTGAGGTTCTGGATTTGATTCCCAACACCAGGAGGAAGAAAAGAAACAAATGAAGTTGGAGGAATCAGTTTACCTGATTCTGAGTTCCTACAGAGCTATAGTAATGAAGACTATTGTATAGATATAGTGACAGACATACAGATCAACCGAGCAAAACAAAGAACACAGAAATAGATATACCCCAAAACGTCCACAGGATTTTGTTTTTATAAAGGTATAAAATGCAACTTGTGGAGGAAAGAATCTTTACAGCCAAACATCCATGGGTAGCGGCAACAACAAACAATCTTCAACCTCAGTCTCATATAAATACAACTCAAAATGCATCAAGGGCTTAAGTAGAAAGTCATAAATCTTTTAGGGGAAAACAAAGGAGAAAATCGTCAGAGTCTAAAGGTAGGTAATGAGTTCTGAGAATGGACACCAAAAGCGTGATCTATAAAATGAAAACTGATAGACTGGATTTCATCAAAATTAAAAACTTGCTCTGTGAAAGACCATGTTTAAGAGGATGAAAAGAAAACTAAGAGTGGGGGAAAAGATTTGCAAACCACAACCCAACAAAGGACTAGTGTCTAGAATATATAAACTCTTAAAACTCAACAGTAAAAATACAATTTAATTAGAAAGTGGGCAAAGAACATAAAGATCCATTTCACTGTAAAGGATATGATGGCAAATAGGTGTATGAGATATTCAACATCATTAACTACCAGAGAAATGCAAATTAAAACTACAATGAGATATTGTTATGCATCTATAATAATTGCTAAAATACAAATAGTGACAACACCATATGCCAGTGAAAATGCACGAGAATCAGACCACTTACATGTTACTGATGGGAATACTAAGTGGTAGAGCTACTTTAGGGAAAACAAAACAAAACAGGCTGGCAGTATCATAAGCTTTCAGCACAATCATCACACTCTGCAAATAAAGATATTCTTTTTTTTTAAGAGAGAAGAAAAGTGAGAGAGAGAGAGAGAGAGAGAATCAATTTTTATTGAGTTTTTCACATGGCTTTTGTTGCTCTGACACTTGGTAGTGTACGTGGGTGCTGGAGTTTGAACCCGTGTACTCGTGTATGCTGGGCAAGCACCATAACCACAGAGCTACCACTCCAGCCCCCTAAAGATTTTCTTTTCACACACACACACACAAACAACAAAAAAACAAACCTGTAAATGAATGTTTGTAGCAACTTTATTCTAAGAGCTAAAAACTGCAAATGGCACATCCATACCATTTTATACTACAGAGTAATAAAAAAGGAATAAATAACTGATATATACAACAACCTGGATGAATCTCCAGATAATTATGCTAAGTGAAAAGTGCCAACCCCAGAAGTTATATGTTATAGTTCATTTATAAAACATTTCTGAAATGACATTTTATAAACTGAAAACAGATGAGTGTTGTTAGGGATTAAGGAGTGGGAGAAAGCACAGGAAAATGAGTATACCTGTGACAGGAAGAATCCTTGTAGTGATGGAATTATTCCTTTTATTTTTTAATTATAATAATGTTACTCTCCTGGTGATGATCTTTACTAGTTTTGTAAGATATTTTTATCACTGTCGGAAACTGGGAAAAGCATCCTTGAGATCTGTCTGCATATTTTCTATTAAAACTACATATGATCTAAAATTATCTCAAAATAAAACAGTTTAATTTAAAAAAAAAGTTACCACCTCTTTTTTCTACATAAAAAGCATGAACCAAAGAAAGTTGGCAGAGTTAAAAAGGAAAGAGGTAGGGCTGGGCTCATAGATCAGTGGTTAAGTGCTTGCCTAGCACCTGTGAGGCACTGGGTTCAATCCTCAGCACTGCATAAAAATAAATAAAATAAAGGTACTGTGCCCATTTACAACTAAAAAATTAAAAAATAAATTTTAGTAAACTAAAAAAAAGGAAAGACGTACTTCCTTTTTCCTGCTTTAATACAATGGACTTTTTACTTTCCTGCAATGAGAAAAATTTTCATATGTAATAATAAATACAAAAAAGGAAAATATACTGTGATTCTAAATAATACAATCTCCTTACCAATGTTCCCCGGAAATTTCCTGGCTTCTTATACCATGCTTTGTTGCCCCCCTCTTCACAGACACACATATGATCCATGAGTCCATTACTATACATGAAACATCTTCCTAACAAAGAAGATTCCAATAGTCAACAATTACTTCAGAAACTGTACTATTTTTACAGATAAACAAACTGAAAGTGGAATAAGGAGACTAGAAAATTATGGAAAATTGTGTTTTCAGTACTGTAGTAAGAAATGTACACAGAAAACAAATTCTTTTAATGGAGAAGGAAGAAAGAAGAGGGAAAGTGGTTCTGAAAATGGAACTTGGGTACATGTCTTCTTGATTTGTCCCGAAAGAAACTTTGTGGTACACAAAGGAAATTCAATCAAAAAAAGATTATGAATAATAAATGTTCATCACAGTGTAAATACTGCTATATGCTGTCCCTTTCTCTGTACTAGTACTGCTAAATGTAGCCATTTGTCAGTCCCTAATTTCTCACAACTTTCACCAATACCAATTATTCTCTTTTATTGGACTCATGTTGCAAAAATAACTCTCTCTGCTCAACCTGTATATAATTCTGTGAGTTTCACTAACACATAAGTCTGAGAATCTCCTTTTGTTTTTAAGGCTTTCTTTAATGTATAGGAAATTACCTTAGCCTTTTCCTATGATGCACCTAATCCTTTCATTCATCTGAAATATGATTTTTTTCATTCCATCTTACTGCTATGCATTCAACAGGGAGGCATTTATATCTAAGCCAGTATTCTCAAGAGTCTGGTCTATTTTTTGCTATTTAAATATACTTGAAATACCACTATTTCAACAAATATTTAAAAGAGTGATCATGGAATTGCTATTTTTGCCCATCATACAAAAATTATATATTTAAGATGAGTAACATATAATTATTTATAACAGTAATAACTACTTATTTCCACTGAGACTACTGTCTAAAAATAAACCAAATCACCTAATAAAATAATGAATTTCCAATCACTAGATTGAAGCAACCATTGGATGATTGTCATCAATGTTCTAGAATAAGAATAACTCTTGGACAAAGGAGGAAGTTAGATTCTAAGGTGCCTTCTAATTCTGTTCTTACCTGAGAGGTACATATTCAAATATATAATGCTCTGCTTTAATTAGTAGATGCAAAAGAGTGTTACATGTGTATATATTTTTCTTCTGCCTATACCTGATCATGTACAACTAATGGTGAAAAATGTTTGTGAATGAGGAATCAATTTTAATAAATTAACAAAAAGTATAATTCAAGTGAAAATGAATGTCATAACATTTAAAAACCAAACATTTTCAGGATAACTAGCACACATACCTTTAGCAAAAGGGTTGTGCTGGGCTTGCAGTCGAATTTTAACAACATCTAAGGGTGTCACTGTGAAGTCACATAAAAATTCCAATTAGCAATTGATACCTGAAAATTGTACAGATTTTTCCAAAAAGCAAATGCATTGATTCATACTTATCTTCGGGCTGTCTAATGAATAAGATTATTTATCTTAAAGTATTCTTGAATGTAACACTCCAATATTTGTCCTTGATTTTGTTTAAAGAGCATTAATGTAAAGACAGGGAGAAATTACTTCTCTATCAAGTACTAAATTATCATTTATAATATACCTACAACTAAATTCCATTAGTATTAAAAATAAAATACTAGGATTTATAAGAAAATATGATCTCTAAGAAACAAAAGTTCCAAAGATTTATTTAAATATTTACAAATAACTTTGTATAATAAGTAGTCAATAATCAAACCCCGTTAGTCTTCTTAATCTGTTAAATTTACCTGTAGCAAATAAAAGCTACAGGAAATGAAAATTTGGGTAAGCTAGCCATAAATCATCTTTCATATTAGGTTGTATCATCTTATTTGAACAGCATGCCAAAGGGCAATTGTTTTAATTTGTATATCACATTTTCTCCATGTAGGAAAACTATCAAGTAGTGGTTCCAAGAAAACTATTTCTCATCTGAGAATGACGTAGTCACATTAGAAGCATTCTAAGGTCTTAAACACCCTAAAATTCTGACTTGAAGATACATCATAGAGCAATCACTTTGCATGTTCTAATCATGTTACCTTACTTAAATATACTAGACAATCATTAAATGCTAAACTACAACCTGTCATTTGTCCATGTCTATAAGAAACAAAAATATGATCCAGAGAAATTTAAGAAATCCCCTGTTGATGTAGGCAAAGTAAAACATTGCTTTGTCACTACTATAAATCTGCCCAACTTCTGTTTTATTCAATATGCTATTATTATATCTTATTGCTTTCTATTTTCAAAGTGCTAATAGTCATAAAAGTTTAATGTTGATAAGGAACCTCCAAGAACTCCTGTTCTAAATTTCTAATATGAGATGAGAAAATGAAGTTTGGAGAGAAGTAGGTACTGTTCCCAAGTATGTTCACCCTGAGAATGGCAAAGCAAGGATTATAATTCAAGCATCTTTATATTCTGCATTCAGAGTTCTTTTCATGTTATCAAGCTGATAGAGGAATATTATTAGCATCATGGATATTATCATGATGAATATATCATTATTTCAGATAGTGAACATAAAATGGAATCAATGATTCAAAGTTGCATAATATATATCAGCAGCACAATTTTACCCATTAGAGATGTCAATATTGCTCCAGTACAAGAGGCAAGCATTTGCTGAAAAGGTGTTACTTTGATAGTCTGTGAGCTCACTGTTTCAGGATTCATATTTTTAACTAATCAAAGAAAAACCTGTTGAAGAAAAACAAAATATAGAAGTTTAATGGCAAAAATCTTCTAAATAGACAACTCAAACTATAAAAACAATAATCAGAATTTATATTTAAACATATTCTTAACCACCATCAAAAGAAAATACATCAGTTCTATATAAAAGGTCTCACACAACTGTGATACCTTTAATAAAACATCTCTGGTCTTTCAAAAACGCTGATATACGTCAGGCTAAGCTATGTGAGAAGCATCACATTCATAAGACAGCTAAGAGAACTAAAGAAACAGATATTTACCACTTGAACGAATGAAGGCAGATGACCAACAAGTCACAGAATCTAAATACAGCACTATTTTTATTGCATACTGAAAGTTGCAATTAAGTGCAAAATAAAATAAAAACATATAACCTTAAAAAGAAGCATTAAATTACAAATATTTGATGACAAAAGCAATAATTATTTTTAAAAAGTTGGTTAATACTATAAAATTCACTTATGAACTCAATAATCAAAAATAATCAATGGCAAAGTGTCAGCTTTCCAAATATCTATGTATACATAAACATGTATGTGTGTGTGTATATATATGCATGTGTATATATGTGCACATAGATTATATCCAACTAAAAGTATTAATCAAATGTATACAAATTCATGTATCTGTGTTTTTGTCCTTTTTCTGAATAAATACAGGCTAATACTTTTTTTTTTTTAAAGAGAGAAAGAGAGAGAGTAAGAAAGAAAAAGAGAGAATCAATTTTATTTATATTTTTCACCTGGCCTTTGTTTCTCCAACACTTAATTGCATATGTAGTGTGCTGAGATCTGAACCCAGTTCCTTGTGCAGGCAAACACTCTAACCACTTAGCCAGTACTCCAGGCCCCCTCATGCCTGTTTTATAGCCTGCTCTGATACTTAATGAATACATTATATTGTGCTAATATATATTTATATCACTTTTACTGACTGCACAGTGTTTAGTTATATTTAAACAGTCTCATCTTTTAGACACTTAGGTTATTGTAAGACATTCTGATACAATATCCTCATCCATACTTCTTTTGGTAGTCTCTCTAGGAGAGAAAATAAGATTCCTGGAATGAACTGCTTAAAAACTTTGTAAAAACTGCCAAAACCCTTTCCAGAAAGGTTAGACCAATGTATTCTTCTACTGGTGTTAACACAAGTGCCTACTGATCCACATCTTCACCAAACTCTCTCACATTACATATCACTTACTTGCTGTGAGCCATTCAAAAGCAGATTGCACACACCATGCTCCTTCACTTTAAATGTCACTATATTCTCTTATAGAATCACAGTATAATTAACAATTTCAGGAAATTTAATTTTGTAACACAATACTTAATATTCATATTCCAGTTTTGCCAATAACATCCTACATAAAAATGAATGGTAATTTTATTTTGTTTAAGATTTTCATTATCTACCTGGTTTAAGTCTCTTCCTCAGTTCTGTGTTCCAGTATTTTATTGTTTCTAACATCAGTAGCTGGAAACCTGAAATGAAAAAAATGTAATCACCTCATCTTTTTACATAAAGGGATAAGTCTAAAGGAACACAATGTACAAAAATAAGACTGGGGATGTGGTTTAGTGGTACAGCGCTTGCCTAGCATGTGAAAGGCTCTAGCTTTGATCCTAATACCAGGAAAAAAAAAAAGAAAAGAAAAACTTTAAGACACAATTTAACAAATTTTTTTTTTAAAATGTTGACTGTCAAATACTTGAGGAATATGAGGAACACTTAACAAATGTAAGCATTAAAGTTATGAAAACATTTTCAGAAAATCTTCATGTTATCCTGATTAATATGCTCTTGTTTAAAAACAACCAACTTGGGGTTGGAGTAGTGGCTTGGCGGTTACGGCGTGATGCTTGCCCAGTAATGTGCAAGTACACAAGTTCAAACCCCAGCACCCATGTACACAAGTAAGTGTTGGAGCAACAAAAGTCATGTGAAAAACAATAAAAATTGCTTCTCTCTCGCTCACTGTCTTTCTCTCTTAAAAAAAACAAAAAACAAAACAATAACAACAACAACAACAACTTGGGGCTGGAGCAGTGGCTCAGCAGTTGGAATACTTGCCTAGTATGCCCAAGGACCTGGGTTCGAACCCCAGCACCACATATACAACTACATGCCAGAGAAACAAAAGCCAGATGAAAAAATAAAGCTGATTTTCTTTCCTCTCTCTCTTTAAATAAAAAATAATAAAAAACAACCAACTCTAGAACCTGAACACAGTGATCAACCTAAGAATCATATCTATTTCAAACACTAGATTTTTTAACACAAAATTAAAGACAGCATCATTTAATATTTTTCGAGGAAAAAAGCTCCTCTAATCTAAATTTAAATAACCTTATTGGGGCTGGAGCACTGGCTCAGTGGTTATCGTGCTTGCCTACAATGCTTGAGGATGCGGATTTTAAAACCCTGCACCACATACACAACTTAGTGTCAGAAAATGAAAGCTGCATTTAAAAAACTAAATAAAATTGATTCTCTCTGAATGATATCATGGCATTTGCAGCCAAATGGATGGAGATGGAAAAAATTATGCTGAGTGAAATATCCCAAACTCACAGACTTAAGAGCCGAATGTTTTCTCTCATATGTGGAAGCTAGAGTAAAATTTAAGACAGGATGACAGCTGAATTTAAACAATAAACTCAACATAGGTGAAATTTCACATAAGCTGGGGGAAACATAACTATGGAGGTTCGAAAGAAAAGGGGGGATAGAGGGATTAGCGGGGCTTATCAATGCAACTGGGAACTCTCAACTCCCATGAGAAGCCTAACTATACGCAGGCAGGCAGAGAAACTCAGAAATTTAAAAAATTAATATACATGTACATGTTTATTTCTATCTATAACATGGGGGTATTGCAGAGGAGACATGAGCGCAGGGAGTGGACAAAATGGGGAGATCCTGGACTAGGATCAGCCTTAACTTACTTTGTCAATATCCATGTATGCATGAATATGTAACAATTCCCTCTGATATGTAAGGCTACATCAAACAAATTAAGAAATAATAAATTCAATGAAAAAAATTCTTTCTCACTGTCCCTCCTCTTTAAAAAAAAAAGTCTTCATCTAACTATCAATTAACAGGAAATTCAAAGCCTAGAGTAACAAGGCAATAGAAGCCACAAAATAGTGGAAGTAACCTACAGGACTGCTGTCTTTGTTCCTTCAAGTCAAAATAAGGTAGGGAAAAAGGTAGCAGTGGAGGGAAAACTGTTACAGATTAATGGAAATTTTTCTTTTATTCCTCTGACACTTCATTGTGTACATGATGCTGGGATTTGAACCCAGGTTCTTGAGCATGCCAGGCAAGTGCCATAACCACTAAGCCACCGCTCCAGCCCCAATTAAATGAATCTTAAGAGAACAAATAACCAAAAGGATTTGGTTTTAACAAACACATCTTTTAAATCCAGTTTGAGGGTAACTAGAGAAATGTGAACATAGGCTGGTATTAGATAACACTAATTTAATTTTAATGTATTTAAATAATTAATTTTGTGGAGATAACAGTACTATCATTACTATCACTATGTAGGAAATGTCTTTATTTTTTTCACAGTAGTATTGAACCCAAGGGCTTGCCCATGCTAGGCAAGGGTTCTACTACTGAACTACACCTTAATCCTTTATATTGTATTTGTTATTTTGGTACTAGGGATTGACTCAGGGGCACTTTACCACTGAGCTACATCCCCAGCCTCTTTTATTTTTCATTTTTGAGACAGGGCCTTGCTAAGTTGCTGAGGCTGCCCTGAACCTGCAATTCTCCTGCCTCAGCCCCCCAAGTTGCTGTGATTACAGGCATGTGCCACTGTACCGAGCATATTTGCTTTTTATAGCACTAGGGATTGAACCTAGGGGTGCTTAACAACTGAACCAAATCCCCAGCCCATTTTTTATTTTGTGAAAAGGTCTCACTAAGTTGTTTAGGTCTTTGCTAAATTGCTGAGAATGGCTTTGAACTTGCAATCCTCCTGCCTCATTCTCCCGAGCTCCTGAGATTACAGGCGTGTGCCACCATGCCCAAGACTATTTGCTCATTTATTTTTTGTTTATTTATTTTTTAAAGAAAGAGACGGGGGAGAGAGTGAGAGGAAAAAAAAAAAGAGAATCAATTTTATTTATCTTTTCATCTGGTTTTTGTTTCTCGGACACTTTGTATATGTGGTGCTGGGGTTTGGACCTAGGATCTCATGCATGCCAAGCAAGCACTCTTGTCAGTGAGCCACCACTCCAGCCCTATTTGCTCATTTTTAAATTAGATTATTTGGGGACTTTTTTTCTTTTCCTTTTTTTTCCTTCCTGTTCAGTTGTTCCTTGTATATTATGGTTACTAATCTCTTATCAGATGAATAGTTGGCAAATATTTTCTCCTATTCTACAGGTTGTTTTGTGGGCTGTGCAGAAGCTTTTTTGCTTCATATAAGCCCATCTTGGCAATGTCTGCTTTGCTGCCTATGAATGAGGTCATTAACCCAAAACTTTTACCAGATCAACGGCTTGAAATATTTCTCCTGTGCATTCTTCCAGCAGTTCAGGAGTTCAGGTCTTACATTTAAGTTTTGGATCCATTTTGAGTTGATTTTTATATATGGTCAGAGATAGGGATCTAGTTTCATTCTGTTCTATATGGATGCCAAATTTCCCCAGCACAATTTATGAAAAGACTGACCTTCCTCTAATGTGCTCCATGGTCCCTTTGTGGATAATCACTTAACCATTAGTTTGTGGATTAATTTACAGGTTGTCTATTCTGTTCCATTTGTCTATTTGTGTTTTTATGCCAATACCATGTTTTGGTCACTGCAGTTTTGAGGTATGTTTTGAAATCAGGTCTTGGGATGTCTCCAGCTTTTTTTTTTTTTTTTTGCTCAGGAATTGCTTTGGCTATTTGGGATACTTTGTAGTCCCATATAATTTTGGGAGTATTTTTTCTATTTCTGTGAAGAACATCATTGGTATTTTGATAACACTTTACAGTTAATTTGTAGATCAGTTTGGTCAGTACAGTCATTTTAATATTAATTCAAAAATATGAACATGGGTTATCTTCAGTGTGTTTACTCTTCAGTTTCTCTTGTTGGTTCTTTATATTTCTTATTATAGAATTCTCTCAATTCTTTGAATAAACTTATTCATTTTTTTCATAGGCATAGGCATTTTCCCCCCCACCGGCATTTCACAAAGTTCATTATTGGGTTACAGAAAGACTACTTTCACTTTACTGAATCTGTTTCAGTTGTAACTGTTTTTGTGGAGTCTCCAAGTTTTTCCTATATATAAGATTATGTCTTTTGCAAAATGGGACTTTCCAATTTGGATGCCCTTTCTTTCTCTTGCCTAATTGTTCTAGTTAGGACTTCCAGTACTATGATTAATAAAAGTAGTGAAAGCAGGCATTCTGGTCTTGTTTCATATCTTACAGGTACACTTTCAACTTTTTTTCAGTATGTAAGCTGTGGGTTTGTTCTATACCTAATTTTTTGACAGAGTTTTTATCATGAAGAGATGTTGAGTTTTTTCAAATTCTTTTTCTCCATCTATTTAAGATGATCATATGATTTTTGTCCATGCTTACTGATTTGCATGTGAATCCTAATATATGTGAAATAAATCCCACATGATCATTGTATATAATATTTTTTGATGTGCTATTAGATTCAATTTGCTAATATTTGGTAAGAATTTTTGCATCAGGGTTGGGGATTTAGCTCAGTGGCAGAGCGCTTGTCTAGCATGCGCAAGGCCCTGAGTTTGGTCCTCAGCCCTGAAAAAAAAGAATTTTTACATCTTTGTTTATCAGGAATATTGGTCCATACAAAATTTCTTAAATAGGCTGGGCACAGTGGTGCACACCTGTAATCCCTGCAATTGGGAGGCTGAGGAAGGAGGATTATAAATTTGAGGCCAGCCTGGGTAACTTAGTGAAACTGTTTCAAACTAAAAAATAAAATCGGATGGGGATATAGCTCAGTGGTAGAGTATCCCAGCGTTCAAACGCCAATGAAGCAAACAAATAAATAAATCAGAATTTCTTAAATAGTACATGTAAAGTAGGAACTTAAATTCAACTATTTCCATGTAAAAAAGAGTAACCGCTTTCTCCAGTTCCAATGTTTCCTTTCTCTTTTAAACTGACACACCACTCTTTTAAGCCTAAGTTCGAGTTTTCTGTAGAATGGCTAATAGGCTTTCTAATATCTTCCATTCATCAATTTACCTATCCTTGAACCACACCACATTATAGTGAATATTATTAAATTACAAGTCCTTATATTTGGTAGATCAAGTCCATGGTCCCTGTTCTTTAAATGTGTCTTGAATATTCCTGGCACCTCTGGTCTTTCATATGAACTTAATTATTTTATCAAGTTCCTTAAAAACCCTTTTTGGGATTTTGGTTGGGATTTAATTGAATGCATAGGCAATTAGTATTCATGAATGAATAGTATATCGCCCCCCCACCTCCTCCCTGCTTTGGGGTACTGGGCACTTTACTATTAAGCTACATCCTCACCCCGTTTTTTAAATTTTGAGACAGGGTTTTGCTAAGTTGTTTAGGGCCTAAATTGCTGAGGCTGGTCTCGAACTTGCAATCCTCCTGTCTCAAATTCCTGAGTTGCTGGGATTATAGGAGTGTGTCACTGTACCCAGCTTATCCCTTCATTTATTTCAGTCTTCTATAATGTTGTCTTGAAGTTTTAAGTTTTGTCCTATAGAAATCTTGCATATTTTGGCTGATCTAATTTTATATATGTAAGTCTCTAATACTACTATAAAAATGTCTTCATTTTACTTATATATTTTCTCTATTAACACATGCAACTGATTTATATGTTCATCTTATACCCAGCTACTTTGCTAAAAATAGCCCATTATTTGTAACAATTTGTGTACTTTTGAGTTTTCTATGTAAATATTTATAAAGCATGCAAGTAATGGTGTTTGGTTCCTGTCATTTCCAGTTGTCTAGCTACTAATTTATATTTCTTGTTGCACAAGCCAGGATCTGTTACAGTGTTAGATGGAGTGTGAAAATGTATATTCTTGTTTTGTTCCTGAATTTTAAAAGAATTATTCTGAGAGTCCCCATTAGTATGATGTTTCCTCTAATTTTGGTGCTACAATTGCTTTTATAGTGACTCATCATCACATTAGGGAAACCTTCTAATCTTAATACTAAAGTTTTCTTTTTAAAAACCATTTACTGACATATTATTAATATGTGAGTACCATATATTTAAATTTACAATTTAGTAAGTTTTGGACATCTGTGAAACCATTTTCAATCAATGTAACTGTCATGCCCACAATTTTCCTCTTATTCCTTTGTAATTACTTCCTAGTACCCATCCCGTGCTCTAAGGTAACCACTAATCTGCTATCATTATAGATTTGCTTGAATTTTTGAGGATTTTAAAGTTAATGGAAACATAGTGTTCTCTCTGGATATTTTAAATTTATAGTAATTATTTTGAAACTCATTCATATTATTACATGTATTGATATTTGATTCCTTTCCATTGTTGAGTAATATTCCACTGTAGTGTTATAGTATGATTTCTTCATCTCGTCATATATTAATAGATATTTTGATTGTTTCTAATTGAGGGTAAGCACAAATAAAGCCACTATGAACATCTGTGTGAGTACTAAGTAATAAAAACAATAACTGGTTCAAATGGCAAATATGTATTTTTTAAGAAACTGCCAAAATGTTTTTCAAGGCAACCGTATTATTTCAAATTCCCACTATCACTTTATGTAAAAGTCCCAGTTACTCAACATTCTTAACAATACTTGATATAGTCAGTGTTCAAATTTTATACATTTGAATAGCTGAATATTGTAATCTCGTTGTGGTACTACTTTGCATTTTCCAAAGGAAATGTTCTTTGGAGAAATGTCTATTCAAATCCTTTGCCCGCTTTTAAATTGGGTTATTTATCTAATATTGAGTTGAAATAATTCTTTATGTATATTGTATACTAGATCCTTATCAGATACATGCTTTGTAAATATTTTCTCCCATTCTGTGAGCTCTTTTCATTTCATGAAAGTGTCCTTTGATGAAAGGTTTTTTATTTTGTTTTTGCTTTGTTTCTTTTCTGTTTAGCGCTGGAGAATGAACAGAGGGCCTCAAGCATGCTAAACACATGCTCTACCACCAAGTGACATTCCTAGGCCCACAAGTAACAAAAGTTTTTAATTTTCAAGAAATCCAATATATCTATATAGCTACTTTTTTCTTTGTAGTCTTGTGCCCTTTCTGAAGAACAGGATAAAGTAATACAAAGTCACTTTCAAGATTAACATAGAAATGATTGTAACTCCCACATTATTCTCACTTTGTCTTGCTTGCTTGGCAGATAACAAGCTGGCATGCTCATTTGGGCACCAGCTAAAAAGGGGCATTGAACTGAGGCCCTCCAATCCAAAAGGAAACTGAATCTTGCCAACAATCACCTGTGTAAGTTTGGAAGCAGATCTATCCCAGGTTGACCTTTGAAATGAATACAACCTCAGCTAACACCTGTACTGCATGCTTGTGCGAAACCCTGGTCTTACCTAGCTATGTTGCATACAGATTTCTGATGCAAAACTGTGAAGTAAGAAAATATTTATTATTTTAAGCTACTACATTTTGGAGTAATTTGTTATAAACCAACAGATAACATCTATTGAGATGATCATATGGTTTTTCCTTTTTACTCTAGTTACATGGTGATTTACACTGATTTGTAAATGTTTCACCGTCCTTGCATTCCTGGGACAAACCCTCATTGGCTCGTAATATTTTATACTTTTTGTATCAAATTGGTTTTGGTTCATTAAAATTATGTTAAGAATTTTACAATCTATGTGAGGGATATGTGGTCTATGATTTTATTTTCTTGTATTGTCTTTGTCTTATTTTAATTCAGGTTTAACAGAATTTACCAGTGACGCTATCTGGCCTAGTATTTTCTTTACTAGACATATTCAGTCTACTTATTTCATCTTGCGTATGTTTTGATAGACAGTAGATGTACTTCAAGGAATTTGTTCATTTCACTTGTTATTGAATTTATGAGCATAAAGTTTCTCATAGTATTACTTTATTATTCTTTTAATATCATTAAGCTTTGAGATTGGATTACCTCTCATGTTCTTTATGTTGGTTAATTTGTGTGTGTGTGTGTGTGTCTTCCTTTTTTAACCTGAGTCTGGCTAAAGTTTCTAAGTTATTAATCTTTTCAGTGAACCAATTTTCAGTCCTATTTATTTTCTCTACTCTTTTCTGTTTTCTAGGCCATCATTTTCTGATGTCATCTTTATTATTTCTTTGTACAATTATCCCTAAGTCTCTGTACAGGATTGATTATAGGACCCCATCTCTCTTGAGGATACCAAAATCTGAGGATGCTCAAGTCTCTCATATAAAATGGCAAAGCTTTTGGCATATAACCTATGCACATGCTCTCTTACACTTTTTTTTCCTTTTCTTTGCTCCCAAACACATTAAACCAGCTCTAAGTTACTTCAGATCTTTCTTCTTTTCTAATATAGGCTTATAGTGCTTTAAATTTGCTGAATACTACTTAAGCTTCATCCAACAAATTTTGATATACTTTATTATCATTTTCATTCTGTCCAAAGTATTTTCCAATCACACATTTTTTCTTACCATCCTTATTGGGATTTGATATGTAGGCTATCCTAGTCTCATGAAAAGTGATGGGTAGTATTTTCTCACTCTATTTTGGAAGAGTTTGTCTAAGTCTGGAATTAGTCAATCCTTAAATATTTGACAGAATTTACCTGTGAATTCTAATTTTATCTGTGATGTTTTCAAAACATATTCTTTAACATTTGTTAGGGGCCAGAGTGGTGGCTCAGTGGTTACCATGCTTGCCTGGCACATCGGTTTGAACCCCAGCACCATGTATACAACGAAGTGTTGGAGCAATGAAAGCTAGATGAAAAAAAACTAAATAAAATTGATTTTCTCTTTCTCTCTCTCATAGTCTCTCTCTTAAAAAAAATAAATTGTTTAATGTTTGTTGAACTGAGTATAATCTATGAAATGTTCATAACTTGAATAATCTCTGACCTTATTAAAAAAGTAAGAAACATATACAACCAAAGTATGAGGAAAATTTTTATTGAATTTTATAACTTAGTCATGTGACTCTCTATGGTATAAACACTGAAAATGTAGAGAGGATAATCAAACTGATTAATGAAAAGAAAAGGGGGTAAAAATAACATACCTACCATACTACGTTCAAGATTTCTGACAAAGTCAAAAAGAGAATTCAATGGAGAAAGGAAATGATGCTAGAATAATCAGATATCCATATGCAAAACAAACAAACAAAAACCAATCTTTACATTATACCTGATTCAAAAATTAACTCAAAATGAACTACAGAGGAGTCCCACCGAAAAGCGCTCAGAACATGACTGGTAGGACCCCCAACTGGAGCAGCCCTGCTAAGGACCAAGCAGGGGAGGATTCCTGAATGGAGCACCCCCACCTACCTGACACCCTGCCTTCCTGTTGGGGCCTGTTGGAATTACGCTTGAAGGTGCTCAGGACACGACCAGTGGGACCCCCTTCTGGAGCAGCCCTACTCAGGACCAAGCAGGGGAGGTTCACCACCTGGAGTAGCCCCACCTACCTGATGCTGCACTTCACATTGGGGCTTCCTTCAGTGCCACTGGCAGGAACTCAGGATAAAACCAATAGGGCCAACATTCTGAGCAGCACCTCACCTGCTTAGGACCAAACAGGGCAGTTCCCTGCCAGAGCAGTACCGCCTACACAACGCCCCTGCATTCTGGTAGGTTCAGATTTGCTACCTTCAGCCTGGAACCAAAAGGTAGAGCAACAGGAGGACCCAGGCAAAAATAGAATCTGGAAGAAGGTGATCATCAAAGGGTTGGTGGCTGCTCTGACCCTCTGACTTGCAAGGAAAAACCACCTGGAGAACTGCCTACCTTCACCACAGGAAACCACAATTCAAAGTTCCAGAAGATGCTCTTCAAAAATGAAGAATCATTCACCTTAAACCAAAACTCCCCTAAAAAGGATGCCACTGATAGAGGTCAAGATGAAAACCCTGAAAATATTATCAATGATCTGATTTTAAAAAAAGAAGATACAATGAAGGGACTAAGTGAGAAAATTCAAGAGATGAAAAAAACTATTATCAAAGAGACATACTCAACAAGGAAGTAATTTAAGAGCTAAAATCTGCAGTTAAATGACATGAGAGGAACCATGGAAGAATTTAATAACAGACTAACTTCTATAGAAAAATAGAACCTCAGCTCTTGAAGAAAGAACTTCTGACAATGAGGACAGGCTGAGCAAGCCAGAGCATATGGATGACAAAAATAAAAAGAAAGAAAAAAAAAACCTCACAGAACACAAATAGAATTTTTAAAATGTCTGGGAAGAAATGAGAAGAAATAATCTAAGAGTAATTGGGATACAGGAAGAAACTGAAAAACAAATGAATGGGATAAGGAATATGCTCAAGGAAATTGCTAAAGAAAATTTTGCCCATATAAAAATAATCATTCAGGAAGCTTATAGGACACCCAAGATGCCTAATCAAATGAGAAGCTCACCAAGATACATCATATTTAAAATGTACAACAGGGAAATCAAGGAAAGAATATTGAAAGCAGTAAGGGAGAAATGCCAAATCACATTCAGAGGGAATCACAATCAGAATCACATCTGACTTTTCAGTTCAAACTCTGGAAGCGAGAAGATCATGGAGGGAAATCTTTCAATGCCTGAATGAACAAAACATGCAGCCAAGAATACTATACCCAGCAAAACTCAGCTTCAAATTTGAGGGGGAAATAAGAACTTTTCAAGATAAGAACAAATTTGTAGCATTCATGAACAGAAAGCCAGCATTACAAAGAATCCTCAAAGATAAACACCAGACAGAAGAAAAGCTAATATTCCTCAAAACCCACATCAGAGGAAATTCAATAAAGGTTCATGCTATGATTAGACAACTAAGAAAGCACAGAACTTTCTAATAAAACTCAATGAATATGAACCACAACCACATAACTATTCTAAAACTGAATGTGAATGGTCTCAATGCAGCAATCAAAAGACACAGACTTTCAGATTGGATCAAAAAACAAAATCCAACAATATGCTGCTTACAGGAAACCCACCTTGCAGCCAGTTACACCCATAGATTAAGGGTAAAAAGATGGAAAAAAAAATCTACCAGACATGGCCCAAGAAAACAAGCTGGAGTTGCTATTTTTATATCTGACAAAGCAGATTTCAAACATAAATTAATCAAAAGAGATAAAGAAGGCCATTACATCCTAGTAAAGGGAACAATACAACAGGAGGAAATAACCATAGTAAATATATACTCTCCAAACACCAACTATGTAGAAAAATTATTCCAGGATATAAAACCACTTGTGGACCTCAACACAATAGTACTGGGAGATGTTAACACTCCTCTATCACCAACAGACAGATTATTAAAGCAAAAAAACAATAAAGAGATCATCAGTCTAAAAAACATCATAAATCAAACAGACTTAACAGACATCTACAGAATATTCCACTCCAAATGGCAGAGTATACCTTCTTCTCAGAAGCATATGGATCCTTCTCCAAAATAGATCATATTCTAGTTCACAAAGGAAATCTCAGCAAATATAATAAAGCAGATATTATTCCATGTATCCTATCAAACCATGATGCCACGACCTTAATAATTAATATCAACAAACATAGCACAAAATACACATATAATGTGGAGATTGAATAACACCCTATTAAATGAAGACTAGATCCAAAAAAACCATGAGAACAGTAATTAAGGAATTCTTGGAAGAGAATGAGAATGAAGACCAACATATTGAAACCTCTGGGACAGCAGGAAAGCATTCTTAAGGGAAAATTTTACTGCGCTGAGTGTCCATGTTAAGAATCAGGACAGGGGGCTGGAGTGGTGGCTTGGTGGTTACAGCACTTGACCGGCATTTGTGAGTACACAGGTTCAAACCCCAGCATCCATGAACACAATTAAGTGTCAGAGCAACAAAAGCCATGTGAAAAAACTAAATAAAAAATTGATTCTGTCTCTCCCTCTCTCACTATCCTTCTCTCTTAAAAAAAAAAAAAGAAAGAAAGAATCAGGAGAGATCCCTAATAAATAAGCTTTTGCTCCAACTCAAATCTCTATAAAAAGGAAGAACAGTCTAGTCCCAAGGCCAACAGAAGACAGGAAATAATTAAGATCAAAGCTGAAATCAATGAAATTGAGAACAAAAAAAAATAATAAAAAGAATCAACAAAACAAAGAGCTGGTTCGTTAAAAATATAATTAAAATTGACAGACCCCTAGCTAATCTAACTAAAAGGAGATAATCAAACCAAATCAACTGATAAACTCACCAAAGAAAAGGGGGTGATCACCAACGATCCCATGAAATCAAATAGATTATAAGAACATATTTTGAAAAAACTAAACTTCTCTAATTCTGATAACCTGGAGGATGTAGACAAATTTCTAGACACATACAACATTCCCAAATTGACAAAGGATAAAATTGAAAACCTAAACAGCCCAACAACAGGCACAGAAATCCATAGAACAATTAAGTCTTCCAAAGACGATGGATTCTCTGTGGAGTTTTACAAAATCTTTGAAGAAGGGCTAACACCTCTCCTTATTAAGCTTCCAAGAAATTGAAAAGCAGGGGACTCTCCCAAACATTTTTTATGAAGCAACTATAACTCTCATAGCAAAACCCAACAAAGACATTTTGAAAAAAGAAAACTACAGACCAATATCCCTCATGAATATCAATGCAAAAATCCTTAAATAAGGTTCCTGTAAACCGCATTCAAAAACACATCAAGAAGGCTAGAGTGGTGGCTCAGCAGTTACGGCTCTTGCTCGGTATGTGCCCAGCATACGCAAGTACACGGGTTCAAACCCCAGCACCCACATACACAACTAAGTGTCAGAGGAACGAAAGTCATGTGAAAAACTCAATAAAAATTGATTTTCTCTCTTTCTCTCACTGTCCTTCTCTCAAGAAAGATAGAAAGAAAGAAAGAAACAAAGAAAGAAAGAAAATACATAAAGAGGGGCTGGAGTGGTAGCTCAGCGGTTACAGCACTTGCCTGGCCATGAGCAAGTACACAAGTTCAAACACCTGTTACCATGTACACAACAAAGTGTCCAAACAACAAAAGCCACATGAAAAACTAAATAAAAATTGTAAAAAAAAAAAAAACACATCAAGAAAATAATTCATCATGAACAAGTGGGCTTCATTCCAGATACGCAAGGCTAGTGCAACATACACAAATCAATAAATGTGATTCATCACTTAAACAGAATTAAGGACAAAAACCATATGATCATCTCAATAGATGCAGAAAAGGCCTTCAATAAAATCCAGCATCCATTTATGCTCAAAGCTCTATAGAGAAAATAGGGATCAAAGGAACTTAACTTTGTAAAGGCCATATATGCCAAACCCTCAGCTAGTATAATACTAAATGGAGAAATGCTGAAAGCATTTCCACTGAACTCAGGAACAAGACAAAGCTGCTGGGACCACTTTTATTCAATATAGCCCTTGACACCCTGGCTGGAGCAATCAGGCAAGAGGAAGAACTCAAAGGGATAAGAATAGGAAGGGAGGAGTCAAACTATCCCTTTTTGCAGATGACATGATCCTATACCTGGAAGATCCAAAAAACTCCACCAGAAAATTGCTAGAGCTAATAAATAGATTTGGCAAAGTAGCAGGCTACAAGATCAACACTCATAAATCAATAGCTTTCCTATATGCCAATAATATTAGCACAGGAGAAAAAATTAGGAAATCAGTCCCATTCACAATATCCTCTAAAAGAATAAAATACTTGCAAATTAATCTAACAAGAGAAGTCAAAGACCTCTACAAGAAAAATTATCAAACACTGAAAACAGAAATTGCAGAAGACCTGAGAAGATGGAAAGATGTTCTGTGCTCTTGATTAGGCAGAATTTATATAATTAAAATGGCCACTCTGCCAAAAGCACTGTACAGATTCAATGAAATCCCCATCAAGATTCCAATGTCATTCTTTGCAGATATAGAAAAAGCAATTCTCAACTTCATATGGAACTAGAAGAAACCCAGAATAGCCAAAACATTACTAAGCAAGAAAGACAAAACAGGTGGTTTTGCAATTACAGATCTAAAATCATACTTAGAATTGTAGTATTAAAAACAGCCTGGTACTTTGTATCAAAATAGGAATGAAGACCAAAGGAATAGAATACAAGACTCTGAGACATACCCACAAATCTTTAAACATCTGATCTTTAACAAAGGTGGTCAAAATATAACATGGAGGAGAGACAATGTATTCAAGAAATGGTGCTGGACAAACTGGACGGACATTTGCAGAACAATGAAATTAGATCCTGGTCTCTTACCTTACACAAAAATCAAGTTTAAATGGATCAAGCAATTAGGAACTAAACTAGCTACCATACAAGAAAAATTAGGACCAACACGCCAGCATGTAGGAGTTGGCAATGACTTCCTCAACAAGACATCTAAAGTGAAAGAATTACAGTCAAAAATCAATGAGTGGGATGCCATTAAACTAAAAAGTTTCTGTACAGCCAAGAAAATAGTCAAAACAGTCAAGAGACCACCTACAGAATGGGAAAGAATCATGGCCTATGATCCCTCTGACAGGGGACTAATATCCTGAATTTACATAGAACTCAAAAAACTCAATTAACACAAACACAAACAATCCAATCAATAAATGGACCAGAGAGCTAAAGAGAAACTTCTCAACAGAGGACAGTGAGCAAGCCAATGAATACATGAGGAAGTGTTCTAAATCACTGGCAATCAGAGAAATTCAAATCAAAACTACATTAAGATTTCACTTCACTCCAGTCGGACTGGCAAAGATGAAGAATACAAACAATAACAAATGCTGGAGGGGTAGTGAGGAGACAGGAACACTAGTATACTATTGGGGTAATTGCAGACATGTACAGATGCTCTGGAAAGCAGTGTGGAGAATCCTCAAAAAATTAGGGTTGGATCCACCATATGACCCAGCTATCCCTCTTCTGGGTATTTTCCCAGAGGAGTTAGAATCAGCATATTAGAGTGAAACAGCAAAATTCATGTTCATAGCAGCTCAATTTACAATAGCTAAATTATTGAACCAACCCAGATGCCTCTCACTGGATGGATTCAAAAGCTTTGGTGTATATATATATATATATATATATATATGTATATATATATATATATATATATATATACACACACAATGGAGATCTACTCAGCTATTAGAAACAATGATATTGCATCCATTGGTTAGTGAATGTCACTGGAAGAAATCATGCTGAGCGAAGTTAGCCAAACCCAGAGAGTCAAGGGCTGAATCGATTCCCTCATTTGTGGAGGCTGGTCCTAAACCCAGATTTGGGAGTAATGTAGACAAACTCATGTATTAGATCCATAGAACAAAAATGCAAAATGTTAATATTTATGATATACAGTTGCAAGATACTTCGTAAGATATTTGAATAAGTTATGCTGCATACCTGTACAAAAACATAAATGTTTAATCCCATTGTCAAATATTTTGAAGAATAACAAGGGATGATAAGAAGGGAAGAGAAGGGGAAATGTTGAAACTGAGATAAAGTAAGGTACATTCCGAGCAGTTATAAATGTCACTGTATATACTATAGTCATATATATATATAAATGTTCCTCTTATGTATAAGAATTATGTCACTGTATTTGGGTTTTTTAGGAACAATATAGGACCCAGAAGAAAGGCAAGGGTCAGGGGACAGGAGGAGGGAGTTAACACAGGCATGTGGGGAGGCACTGAATAAATTGTATTGCTGATCTGTGTGCATCTAGGAATATGTGACAACTAATCCCATCATTATGCAAAATTATAATGCACTAATAGAAAAATAAATTTAAAAATGAACTGTAAACCTAACTGTAAATACTCAAAGTAAAACTTTCTGAAGAAAACAGTATATCTTTATGGCCTTGGGATAAACATATTTCTTAAATGATACTGAAGGCATAATCCACAAAAGAAAAAGTATGAATTGCCATCAAAATTAAGAACTTCTGCTCTTTGAAAGAAACTGTAAAGAGAATGAAAAAACTAGGCACAGACTGGAAGAATATATTTATACATCATACATCAAATAATGAACTTGTGCCTGGAATACATAAAGAACTCTCAAAACTAAAGAAACCAACTCATTTATTTAAATGGGCAATAGATCTGGAAAGACAATATAGCAGAAGAATTACTCAGATGACATACATATGAAAAGATGTTCAACATCACTAGCCATTGTGGAAATCAAAGATACCACATGCCTACTAGAAGGGCTTAATAAAAAAGTGGACAACAGCAAGTGCTCCAAAGATACAGACCATCTATAACTCTCAAATTCTTAGTAGGAATGCAAAATGGCATGATCACTTCAGAAAATATTTTGTCAGTTTCTTATATGTGTATAAAGGTTGACTAAGTAAATATATGGTAGATAATAAGAGCCACATTTGTTGCTATCATCCAAAGATACAAATAAAGAAAAAGGGAAGGTTATAATAAATCCTGGTCTAGAGTGTTGAATTAAAACTGAAGCTATCATTATGAATTTACAGCTTTTTAAACACACAAACAAAATTATAGATGTGTATTACTGCATGAATTACTATATTTGTTTGTGTGTGTGTGTGTGTGTGTGTGTGTGTGTGTGTATCCCCTTTCCCAAACTCTTAACTGCTGAAAAGGCATTCAGCAATAATACCCCAGCAGTAATAAATGAATCTATTATCAAGATCATGTTTTTCCCATCTCTAATGAAAGGGACAAATGTCCCTTGGAGAAGTGGTTTATGCTAGCTCTAGGTCAAGAAAAATAAAAGATGAGCCTTGAAGAAAGGATAGTTCTAAAAAATAAGGAAGTGATTGTAAAAAGATGAAAATAAGAATGCAAGCTGAAGGGCAAAGAAGTCAAGAAGAAAGAGTTCCCAAAGGCCAATGTTAGAACAATTTGAACAACAAAATAAACAGTAGCTCTGGATCATAACCCATGGCATAAAATAAATGTCCATGAGTAGATAATGACATTAAATAACTAAAATAAAAAACAGGGAGATGAGATATTTCCTCCATACAAAAGAATTCTTATCAATGAAAGTGGAAGGAATAAGGAATACGGGTTAGAAAATCAACACTAAGAACAACATAGTAGCCAGGCATGGTGGCACTTTCCTGTAATCCCTGAGGCTCAGGAAGCTGAAGTAGGAGAATCACAAGTTCAAAGTCAGCCTCAGCAACTTAGCAAGGCCCAAAGCAATTTAGCAAGACCCTGTCTCAAAATAAAATATAAAAAGGGCTGGGGATGTGGATCAGGGGTTAAACCCCTAGGTTCAATCCCTAGAGTACCAAAACGAAAAAACAAAGAAACAAACAAACAAAAACAAAAACAGATCACCATATTAGTGTAAGCATTGTAATAATACAGTAACAAGGATCAACTAGTGGATTCTAAAATTTGCATATCTCAAAGCATCTCCCCCAAGATACTAGTTACAAATGTAAAAATACTACCTTCACAGTGGGAAAAACTCAGCAGACTTATTACCTTAAAGACACAATCATGGTTAATATCACCAACAAGAATTGTCGACATTATGTACACCCTGCTACAATGTACTAATAAGGATGTTTTCATGATATTCTTTTAAAAAATACGTATTCTCCATTTAATCATGAGTAACAGACAAACCCAAATTAAGGACACTGAGCAAAACCACCACCAAGTAGTTTTCAAGGTCATGACACAAAGAAAAGACTAAGGAACCATGATAGATTAAAGAATAAAGATACAAGACAATTAAACACAATAAAAAATACTGGGTTAAATCCTAGAATATTAAAAGGAAATCAGTGGAGAAAACTCAAAACGTCTCTCAATAGAGAAACAGGTAAACAAATTTATAAAAGTGTAAAATGGAAAGCTATATAGCAATAAAGTATTTATTGACAATGCAATAACAGATGAATTGCAAATGAATTATGCTAAATAAAAGAAACCAGACTCAAAAGGGTTTACAAAGGCAAAATTTTAAGGAAAAAAAAAATTATGGCTGCCAAAGGATTGAAGGTGCTGAAGGGGGAAAGGCTGACATCAAAAGGATCCTAGGAAATTATTGGGGGTGGGGTGGATCAAAAACCTGTTTTGAATCTTCATTGTGGTAATTATACTGGATGTGTTTGTCAAAATTCATACAGCATAATAAGGGTAAGAATTAGTGTTATGTATATTACCTTTAAAAGGAGACTTTAAAAGAAGATAATGCTAAGAAAAAGAAAAAGCAGTGTCAATGCATATAGTTAATAATGCACTTGCTCTTTGAATTCTCTATTTTTTATGATTACATTAAGTTATACATAATATTGGGGTTCATTTTTTACATAATCAGACATGAGAGGAATATAATTTGTTCCACTTCAGTTCCCAGTCGTTCCTCTTTCTTTTCCCTCCTCCTCCCATGTTCCTTTTCCTTTCCTCTACTGGTCTCCCTTCTATTTTCATGGGATTACCACCCCTCTCTTTGTTTCTCCTTATTTTGCTCTAGCTTCTGCATATGAGAGAGGTCATTCGACCCTCTCTTGACTTTCTGAGTCTGGTTTCTGGTTTATTTCATTTTGCATGATGTTCTCCAGTTCTGTCCATTTACTAGCAAATACCATTATTTTATTCTTCTTTATGGCTGAGTATTTTATATAATGTATATGTGTGTGTGTGTGTGTGTGTGCGTATATATATATATATATATATATATATATATATATACACACATGTATATATTTTCTGTGTCCCTTCTGTTAATAGGCACATGGATTGGACTGGTTTTATAAGTTGACTACTGTGAGTTGCACTGCTATAAACTTTCATGTACCTATGTCACCCCATAGTATGCTGATTTTAGTTCTTTCGGATAAATACCAAGCAGTAGGATAGATGGGCCATATGGTAGTTCCAGTCCTAGTGTTTTGAGAAATCTCCATACTGCTTTCCAGAAAGGCTTTACTAACTTGTAGTTCCACCAACAACATACAGGTGATTATACCTTTTCCCCCACATCCCCACAAGCATTTATTATTTGTATTCTTGATGCTTGCCATTTTAACTGGAGATGAAATCTCAATATAGTTTTGATTTGCCAGGCATATTGTACACTTTTTCACATATTTGCTTGCCATTTGTATTTCTTCTTTTGAGAAATGTCTGTTTAGTTCTTCTTCCCATTTAGTGATTGGGTTTTTTGGTCTGTTTGTGTAGGTTTGTTTTGGTTTTTGGGTGGGGGGTGTTGGGGTTTTTTATATATTCTAGATATTAATCCCTTGAGGAGCAGCCAGCAAAGATCTCCCATCCTACGGTGTCCTTCTTTATGCTCTTGTTTCCTTTGCTGTGCAGAATATTTTTTTTTAAGAGAGAGGGACAGAGAGAGAGAGAGAGAGAGAGAGAGAAAATGAATCAATTTTACTTAGTTTTCCATGTGGCTTTCGTTGCTCCAAGACTTCGTTGTACACGTGGTACTGGAGTTTGAACTTGTGTACTTGTGCATGCAAGGCAAGCACCATAACCACTGAGCCACCACTCCAGCCCCTATGTGCAGAAGATTTTTCATTTGATATCATCCCACTTGATTTTTGGTTTCATTTCTCAAGTTATAGGAACCTTGTTAAGGAAGTCAGTGCCCGCGCCAATATGTTGGAGGGTTGAACCTATGGTTTCTTCCAGCAGTTGCAAAGTTTCTGGTAATTCTTAGGTCTTTGATTCACTTTGAGCTGACTTTTGTACACACAGAGATCTAGTTTCATTCTTCTACAAATGGGTATCTAGTTTTCCTAGCACTATTTGTTTAAAAAGCTTTCCTTCAATGTATGTTTTTGGCACCTCTGTCAAATATCAGAAAATTGTATCTGCATGGATTTGCCTCTGTGTCTTCTAGCCTATTCCAGAGGTCTTTGTGTCTGTTTTGATGCCAGTACCATGCAGTGGTGTTACTATAGTTCTGCTGTTTAATTTGAGGTCAGGTATTGTTAATGCCTCAAGCATTCTTCGTGCTCACAACTTCTTTGCCTATTCTGGGTCTTTTATTCTTTCAAATGAATTGTAAGACTATTTTTTCTAGTTCTGTTAAGAATGTCATTGATATTTTTGTGGATTTTCATCGAATCTGTATAACAGTTTGGTAGTATGGCCATTCTGACAATATTAATTCTGCCTATCCAAGAATATGAGAGATCTTCCACCAAAAATGAACAAAGGCTTAAACACTCAACAAAGAAAGATACATAACTGGCCAAAAAGCACATGAAATTATACTCAAATATTCAGTGTTTGAGAAAATGCACATTAAAACTACGTAAGGAAAATGGTGGAGTAGAGACTCCATTAGTCACTCCTTCCATAGGAGTGTGAATGGTAAAGACTACTGATGTGGTTCCAGATAGAAATGAGGATTCTCTTAGAAACTGGACTAGAGGCAAGTCCTCATCCATTACAGGTATAAAATTACAAATTTGTTGCAAAAACTTTCCTTCCTGGAGCTTCTTGTGGGATGGAGGAGGAAAATGGTGGTAAAATCGCGCATTATCCAGGAGAAAATTAAGAAAGAACCAGAGAAGTCAATTGACTGCGAGAAAACATGCCTGCTGCTACTGAGGGTCTTCACCAGGAATAATAGTCGCCACCAAGGAATGGAGGAGTTCTCCCACGGAAATGTACCCTCCAGGGAGCTGCAGATTTACACTTGAATGGATGCAACTTTGAAGTAACTGACTAGTTTAGTAAAAGAAGTCTACAGAAGCTAGAAAGAAGGGAAAACACTTCAATTTTGCAATTGTTTTTATGGATCTTAAAAGACCTGGCTATGGAGTTAAAGAGATTGACAGCATCATGTCTGAAAGAAAGGGGACTGATGATTCCATGACCTTGCAGTCACAGAAGTTCCAAATCGGCATTATTTGGACATAGCAATTACCCCTCCAAATCAGGCACCACCTCCTTCAGGACGTATGACAGTATTAAATTTTATTTAGTATATCTCAAATTTATCTTTCAGCCAGTTATGTAAAATAAACTTACATACTTTTTTCTTCCCTAATTTTTAAGCCTTTAAATTCTAAGCAAATTGTAATGCATCATTTAGGAGTTAGATTTGGATGTACTATGGGTATGAATATTAATAGAAAGACTGTGGGTTTCAAGCACCTGTAAAATATGAAGAAAAGTGCTCTTAGCATTCTGTGTAAACCTATATTGTTAAATATGTGTGTACAATCAGCCTCAGTGTGAAAGTCAATGGAGGCATGGGAGCAGAGTTCCATCTCATATTTGAAGTTTATACAAAGTAGTACAGGTTGTTATTTTAAGCCACAAAGGTGCAGAACAAGAAAACCATGAGATTTTATAAAATTTAGCATAAGTTTGTGATGTAGACTAGAGTATGCAGTTAGAAAAAGGGCCTGTGACAGTGAGGCAGCAGAGGCTTTTTAGAATGGCATGAGCTGAGGCGAGTTGAAGAAATTGCTTTGGAAGACTTTGGCCTGCCTTGGTTTTGGTGCAGCAACACAGGTCAGAAAGTAGAACAGTGCCACGGTAAAGACTTTTATGCTTTAAAATGGGGAATAGGGCATTTTGAAGGCAGGAAATGGGTTAGAGCTTTGGGGAAGAATAGGAAGATTCATCTTGAAGATCTGAAAAATGGAGGAAGGGACAAAAGGAATCTTGCACATCTTGTTATGTGCTAGGGACTACTGTGTATCTGATTTGAGATGCATGACAGTGTAGTGATGTAGACTAATGGGCAAAGCATTTAAATCCTGATTGTAACAGTGACTCTGCAGTCTTGGACAAATTACTTGAATAAAGTCTGTCTAGTTTTATTTTTTGGTGGTTAATGGAGATGCTAGACCCTAGAATTGAAAGATAAAAGGATTTAGGATTGTGCTTGACAGATAAGAAACAATAAATACTATTAACCAGAAAGTGCAATTACTAAAATTGGAATCCTGTCTTCCATGACAGCATAAGATTCTCATTTTGAAGTTTCTTATAAACAGTACGGCAACGTGTAGAAAGCCTACTTACTTTTAGTCTGATAGTAGAAAATTGAAAATGTATATCCCTAGGAAAAAACGTACTGTCTCAGTAAAATGAGTTTGATCTTATGCATACAAAACCAACCATTTAAAATCTGATGTATCTGTAGAATTAGTGCCCCTGTTAGTGAGCGCAGTGGCAGATGAACCTGGAACCTTAGTGGTTTTCTCATGCTGTAATTCACTCCAAACCCTTAGATTGTTTATTCATTCAGACTAGATGGACAGGAATTCCTAATTTTTTGAAGAATATTCATGATTACCTTCCTGTTTGAGTGTGTGAGGAGAAAGTGGTTTAGCTGGTTTGCCCAGTTCCATCTTCTGGTGGTTCCAAGACGAAATTTTTCCTTTACACATTTCAATTTTCTACCAAAAAGTACAGTTAAAGAATACCTACTGAGTTTGTTACTAACTCACATGTTCCAAAGGAAAAATTTCAACTCTAAAAACCTATAAGCAATTGAGGCAGTCTAGGCACACACCAAAGCTGTCATGGGGCTGGAGCAGTGGCTCAGTGGTTATGGTGCTTGCCTGGCATGCAGTATAACGCAGGTTCGAACCCCAGCACAGTGTACACAATGAAGTGTTGCAGCAATGAAAGTCACATGAAAAACTAAAATAAAAATTGATTCTTTCACTGTCCCTCTATACTTGGGGGGGGGGGAGATGCTGTCCTTGTTTTCCTTTGACTTTGTTAAGAAAGTATGACTTTAATAATAGCTATTTTCTCAGACAGAAAATAGAAGTGATCACCATGACAGCATGAAGGAAAGCAGGAAGTGAGATAGGTGAACTGTTTTATGGTCCTGGTCAAATGTGTCTAGTACTATCCTAAAGGAATTCATAACGTAGTCCAGGATGTAAGATACAGCCTCTGAAATAGTTAATAATCCATAACAGCTCTTAAAGCAGCCTCTGAATTATTGTCTCAGGAAGATCCACTTGTCTCAATCCTCTTGTCTTGCTTATTCACCATTTATGATCCTTCACTTAAGTGGTATCCACTGGCTAAATTTACCCTGGTTTCCCAGCCTACCCTTATCTAAAACAGAATTCAGTCATAATCACCAACCAATTCTATCCTTTCATATGCTTAGTCTGTAAAACTAGGATTTAAACTGAAGAATATATGCCCTCCAATTTGCCAGGGTAGTAAAACTATAAAATATGAAAAATAAATAATAAAAATAGGAACAGAAGACATCTACAGCTTCCAAATAAATCTAACTGCACTAATTATTATTGAAGGCCCCAAATAAACAGAATATAAAGGTTGACTCTACGAGAACAACTACTAGCCAGAAGTGATTTAACAAAAGAAAGAAGACAGTGATATACAATACAGAATTAATTTGTCTTAAGACTGTAGTTTATTTGGGCATGTGTGACATAATCTGAGAAAGCAGATTAGGTCTCATTTGATAATCACAGAAAGTTATAGACACAGAAGATTTTATCTTCTATGTGAGGAAATTCTAGAATAGAAGTTAATATTTGTCCAAGGTCATAAAAACTACTTAAGGATAGGCCAGTACTGAATGAAATTCATTTCTCTTGATCTACAGCCAAATGTTAATTTAACTAGATGATTTTAATATTCTCTAATTTTGCTCAAGAGAACTTTTTAGCTAGTCAGACATGGTGGCACATATCTATAATCCTAGCTACTTGGGAGATTGAGTCATAAGGACCTCAAGCTTGAGATTAATCTAGGAGGACCCTATTTAAAATTTTTAAAAAGGGCTGGGGATGTATTTCAGTGAAAGAGCACTTGCCTAGTATGTGCGAGGCTGCAGCTCAATCCCCAGCCCCTTCTATCCCTCACCATACACAAAAGAACTCTTCTGGGGCTGGAGCAGTGGCTCGGTGGTTACCGTGCTTGCCTGGCATGCGTGAGTACGCGTGTTCAAACCCCCATACCACGTACAGAACGAAATCTCCGAATGAAAGCCAAATTGTGTCTTTCTCTCTCACTGTCCCTGTCTCTTTAAAAAAACAAACAAAAAACTCTTTAACCAAGCTTCTCACCACATATAATCCTGACCCATTCATTTCTTCTTGAATGTAAACCTTTCATCCAAAGGGTTCTTATTCTAGCATGTTCTCATTATCTACTTTAACATAAACCTCATTCTTTTAGCTACAAACTTGGTAAGTGAGATGATGGGTAAGGAAGTTTCTATCTTTACTGGTTATAAGTATATGACCAAATCCTTCTTTCTGTGGCTACTAAAAGATTTGGGTTCCAATAATAACATTTTTAAGAAATCTTGGATGACATATTGGGAAACTACTAACTATCCAAAAAAAGCAGATTTTCTGCTTATTTAGTTAAGAATTATCATTGCAGTGCAGTCATGGATAAGTCTAAGAGCATGGTTGTAACTATTACTGTTCCATCTCATTTAAGTAAGAAACATAACTCATCTTTCACCTGAACATACATGGAACTGCACTTTTCATTTTCTTCAACAGAAACACATGTAAATCTTTCCCATATCCCTTAAACTTTCCAAAGACCCAATCTTCTCTTCCTATCACTCCACTTTCCCACACTGAAAAAATTTTTGACAGTATATTCAACCTGTCTCAACTTCAAATCCATCAAAATTGAGGCTTAAAATTATCCAAATCCAGGAGCTGGAGTGGTGGCTTGGCGGTTTTAGCACTTGCCTGGCATGAGAGAGTATGCAGGTTCAAATCCCAGCACCATACACACAACAAAGTGTTGAGCAATGAAGATCACATGAAAAACTAAAAAACGGGGGAAAAAAACATTGATTCTCTCTGTATTAAAAAAAAAAAAAAAATCTGAATCCAAATAGCCCAATCTCAATGTTTGTAATTGTGACTTTTGACCATTACTTTTGTTCCTGGTTCTCTTGCCAACTCTGACCTTTTTTCCTTCTCTTTCACTCTCATTTTATTATCCTCTGCACATCATTACTTGTTTTATTTTACAAGCCCAATGAAATTGCCCCATTTCATTTTCTCCCATAGCTTTAACTATATTCGCTATTTGTGTTCTCAATCATTTAAACTTTCCTTATAAACATAAAAAATTTGTGCTTTTTGTATTTTATATTTTGAAAACATATGGTCTTTTCCCCAAATTGACTATGTTTGCTCAAACTACACCCTCTTCTATCTCCAGATCTGTTATCTTAGGCATGATTCAATGACTGAGACACTCCAGCAAGTCTCTTAAGTCAAGGCATATTTTCCCTTACTGTCTCCCACTCCCACACAACCGTCCTAAGTTACAAATATCCCTAAGTGTCTAACAAATAAAATTTAATAACCATAGTTTCATGATTGTCACTCCACGTTCTTCAACGGAAACCTGTCCAAAACAAAATTCTCATTTCCCTTTAGCAAACCTGACTCATGTTGGTGTTGTTCTCCATTTTGGTTGTGTCACAATCCATCCTTGTCTATGTTTCAAGATACCTTTTTGCAAAAACGTTTATATTGACATTCTCTGATTTCCCTGGGCTGAGGCAAAAAACAAACAAACAAAAAACCCACTATACAATGCTTGTTATGGCCAGGAATAAAGAATGCAAAACAGGACAAAATATATCCTCCTCCTCTTTAAGTAGTTTACAAGCAGAAACATGCCAACAACTTTTTGTTAGGCATTTCCGATTTATAAAACATTTCACAAATATTTAAATTTTATCTCTACGATATTCCCATTATGCCCATTTTACAGACTAAAAAACTGAGACTTCATTTTCCACTCTCTTTTATTGTTGAAATGAACTTACACAAAAAACAGCTCTGTACAGAACAAAGGGCAGTAGAGCAATGCACACAGCCAAGTACTAAAGGGCACAAAGGGTCATGAACGCTTTCTGGGGCTGCGGCCACGGTCAGGGCCACAGAACTCCAGGCCGACCCTCGCCTCGACGCCCCCAGGCGCCCTAGCCCAGAAGTCCCTGTGAGGCCAGCCTGCACCCGTCGGAGTCGGCGGGAAAACCTCGCTCTGTGACTCCCAGAAGGGCTGCCATGCTTAGCCCTGGCCAGCTCCAAGGCTGAGTCCGGGCTGGGCCGCAGTCGCCGCGCCTCCAACTTCCCGGACGTCCGACCCGAGAAAAATGAGCGTACCTGGTGGAGAGGCGGCTGGAGGGCCGGCGGGCCCAGCAAACCTAGAAGGCGAGAACGAGCCCGGCGGCAGGCTGGGCGGCCTCGGCTGGTGCCAGCTGCATCCACTACCCTCGGTCAACACCGGACCGCACCGATTGCTCAGGTTCTGCCGAAATCTGAAGCCGAAATCGGAGAGAGCGGGGATCGGAGGCAAACAGGGCATAGCGACGGGGGAGGAGCGAAGGCGGAGACATGGTCTGGGGGCGGGGCAGGCGCGAGGGGCGGGGCGCACGTCGCTGGGCGCCGGCGCGAGGGGGCGGGACACGAGGAGACGGGTACCAGAGAGGTAGGCGGACGTCCCGCAGAGGTGGCCACGAGGGGGCGTCCACCAGGCTACAGTGGGCGAGTCCCAAGGTGGCGGGCACGAGGGGGCGGGGGCGAGGAGAGGAGCGCGAAAGGGGCGGGCACGTGGAGCTAGCGCGAGGCGGGGCGCGGTGCGAGAGGGCGGGGCGCGCGTATCGTCGCCGCGGCCGCGTGACGCGTTTTCAAATCTTCAACCGCCGCAACCCACTCGTTTGTGCTTTTTCCCCTTCCTCCTCCGCGTCTCGGAGCCGGATTTGGCCCCGGAAACTTGGCCCGCAGACTCTGCACCTCTGCTGCGTGGAGGCCGAGGCCGGCGGAAGAGAAGAAACGGCCGTCCTGTCAACGGCCCGGGGAAGCCCTGTTTTCGTGGCCGTCGGGTGCCGCACCCGGTCCCGACCCAGTATGTAGGTACCGGGCGGCTGCCATGAACTCCGGAGCCATGAGGATCCACAGCAGAGGACATTTCCAGGGTACGAAAGCCCCTCCTCCGCCTGCGGTCCCTTTAATCCTTTCCTCCTCCCAGGGTTCCACCATTGATTCTTCGAGAGTTCTCCCGCCAGGTCCGCTGCTGCTTTGCTGCGCTGCTGGTCCTTCTCTGTGGCCTAGAGAAAGGCTCGGTCAAGGTTTCCCCTCACCCAGGGAACGCGTCCCGCGGGCCCTCGCGCTCTCCTGCCCCGGCTACGGGCCCGGGATCCCGCCAGGGCCTTGGCGCTGTTTTTCGTCCGGGTTCTCGCGGGCGCCTTGCCTTGCGCGGGCCTCCGTTTAAAGGCCGCTGTGGTCGTGCCTTTTCTGTTGATTAGATTGTGTGATTGTGGGTGGGCTTTTGGTCTTTAATTTTATTTACTTTCACTCATAGTTAAGGGACAGTAGTTGTATTTCAAACACACCCATTATCGGTTGCAAACTTAGACAAACAGCGAAACAAACGCAAATTCCATTTTCACGTTAATAAGAACTCTTAGCATCTGAAGTCATTGCTATAAATATGTGTGTGTGTAGTATCCACCAAGAAATAGATTTATGTTCCAAAATTTTAAAGTGGTTGCTTGCATCTGAGATGTTTTCAATAAAAGTAATGAAATGAATGGTGATGTAGTTCTAAGTGGGCCGTTAAGTACTTAATATATATGTGAAATACATATTATATATATGAAATGGTTCATTTAGTTCTTTTTAATAATGTCTATGTGAAACTAAAACTTGAGCAGTCAGCCTTGATGACTAGGTCATCCTAGATAAGAGGTTGTTTGGATCACTGTTTAACTTTTCTTTTCTTTAACTGTTTAACATTTTTAAGTACCCAAGGAGTTTACAACCTAAGAAGAGCCTTTTAAAAAAGGTTTATGTAGTCCCATGCTTTAATACTTTCAATAGGAATAAACATGAATATTACCTGCTGATTTCATCCGTTATTGTACAATATGTAATCTGTGAACATACAAAGGGCATTTCACCTTTATCCTAAATGGTACTTACAGAGAAATCCATTTAGATGCTGATGACTTAAATTGGTATGATTGTTTTTCCTTTCTAAAATATAATTATTTCATAATGAAGTATTTTTAAAATAGTAATTTTGTTGGCATAAAATTTCATCTGATAATAAGCATTTTTAATAATAGGCGGAATCCAAGTTAAAAATGAGAAGAACAGACCATCTTTGAAATCTCTGAAAACTGATAACAGGCCCGAAAAATCCAAATATAAGCCACTTTGGGGAAAAGTGTTTTACCTTGACTTACCTTCTGTTCCCATATCTGAAAAACTGCAAAAGGACATAAAGGAGCTGGGAGGGGTAAGTAAAAACTGTACGCTAACAAGAAAGTATTTGTAGCTCGTACTTTCAAATATGTAATCAATGAGAATTTTTCATATTCAAAAACTTATAACCACCTATCAGTACCAGGTTTAAAAGTTTACAACCTTTTTATGGAAAACCGTTTGGGGACTAGAGGTGTAGCTTAGTGGTAGCATGAGAGAGGCCCTGGGTTTAAATCCTAACACAATTAGGAAAGAAAGGTCATTTGTTTTAACCTTTTATAGTTTCACTTTGTCAGACTATTAAAAAAGTAGTCTAGCGTAAATAAAGTGTAAGAAATGAGACTCCCACCAGATGTGGTGGTACATGCCAATAATCCTAGTGATCAAGAGGCTGAGGCAGGATATTGCCAAGTTCAAGGGTAGCCTCAACAAGTTAGTGAGATCCTGTCTTAAAAGGGACTAAAGATGTAGCTCAGTGGCATAGCACCCCTGGGTTCAATCACCAGTACCAAAAGAAAAGAAATGAGACTCTTATCCTTTGGAACAGGTCATTGCTTTCTCATTATAATATTACATTGTCCTCCAAAGGACAGGAACCCCTTGATGATTATTGAGGAACTACAAAGAAGTAAATTTTCTTTCCCAACTTATACATTGACTAGATGATTATGAAATTAGAAAACTTAGGTAAAATTCTAAGGTTCTCTTAGGATTAAGGTTAATAATGCCTGAACTTTTTAAAAAGTGATGTTACTAAGATTTTTTCCTGTTTAAAGGTCCCTGCTGGATTTTCAGTTTCTGAAGATCTGCATATTTAAATATCTGAAATGCATTTCATTCCCAAACTAGAAACCCAGAACATTTATAGGTTGCCTAGAACCTTTTGTGTATGTGTTATTTTACTTGACTTTTGAAAAGTTTTCTACTTTTTTGTTTTGTTAAATTAAAACATTGTTACATGTTTATATTAGTGGTATTTTTCATAATGACCATATGAGTGCATGTTTAAAGGTCATGTAATAGGCTTCCTACCATATTGACATACATCGTCACATATTAAAGGACTTAGACATGAGTAAAGACCCCAGTTTAGAAGTATTTGAGTACTTGAGTATTTGAGTAGCATTAGCCTCCTAATTCCCAGAATAACCTAGTACTACAGGATTCTGTTCCTCTAGCAAACAGTGGCTATGAAGTATCCGTTTAATACAGCTTGGCCCCTTTCTCAAATATGATGATAAATCCAGTATATTAACTTGAGGTTTAGTGGTCTAAAACAGTGAGAGTTGTTGGTTTTTGTTTAGCAGTGAAACCCTTCAAACAAAATCCCTTACACCAGTCAGAATGGCAAAGATGAAGAAAATAAACAACAATAGATGCTGGAGGGGATGTGGAGAGATAGGCAAACTAACACACTGCTGGTGGAGCTGCAAACTGGTACAGCCCCTCTGGAAAGCAGTATGGAGAATCCTTAAAAAATTAGGGATGACTCCACCATACGACCCTGCTATTCCACTCCTGGGAATCTTTCCAGGGGATTTAGAAACAGCACATTACAGTGACACAGCAATGTCGATGTTCATAGCAGCACAATTTACTATTGCT